>BQNB010002970.1:0-114620 GCA_026074375.1 Tanacetum coccineum
CTGATCAAGACTGCTTTGAACTGCCAATATGGAATTCCTATTCTTCCACAAAGAGAGGAAGTCCAAGAGAGGAAGAACAAGTCTTTCTGGATGATCTTGCAAGACTTCACAGGCAAGAAAGGAAGCTAATAAGGAAGCTGAAGCTCTCAGGAAAAAACCTGAACAAGACACTGAGAACTTGGTTACTCAGGCAGAAACTGCTAAGTCTAGCAGTACTAACATTTTTAATACTGTTAGCACAACAGCTAAAGCTAGCGGTACTAACCTTGTTAATACTAGCCATACAGTTAGTAAATGCCAGTCTCTTAGAGGGACTATGATTTCTGACACAACCAATTCCCAAGAAGATGACTCTGAAATACCTCCACTTGAGGATATTCATGAAGATACTACTGATGGTATCTTTACACATTCATCTTATGATGATGAGGGTGCAGAGGCTGACTTCACAAATTTGGAAACAGTTGTGAATGTTAGTCCTATTCCCACATCAAGAATTAATCCCTCTCATCCTTCAGCACTTATTCTAGGAGATCCAACATCAGCAGTACAAACAAGAAGCAAAGTAAATAAAAGTTCTGAAGCTCATGCTTTTGTTAGTTATGTTCAAAAGCAAAGGAGAAACAATCATAAGGACTTTCATCATTGTTTATTTGCTTGTTTTCTATCTCAACATGAACCCAAGAAGATTTCAGAAGCTCTTGAAGATGAAAGCTGGGTTGATGCTATGCAAGAAGAATTGTTGCAGTTTGAGATTCAAAAAGTTTGGATCCTAGTAGATTTGCCTTATGGGAAAAAGGCTATCGGTACAAAGTGGGTGTACCGAAATAAGAAGGATGAAAGAGGAGTGGTTGTCAGGAACAAAGCTAGATTGGTTGCTCAGGGACACAGGCAAGAGGAAGGAATAGACTATGATGAAGTTTTTGCTCCTGTGGCTAGGCTTGAAGCCATAAGGATCTTTTTAGCATTTGCCTCGTATATGGGCTTTATAGTCTATCAGATGGATGTGAAAAGTGCCTTTCTCTATGGCAAGATTGATGAAGAGGTATATGTGTCTCAACCACCAGGTTTCCTAGATCCTAAGTATCCTGAGAAAGTCTACAAAGTGGTTAAAGCTCTGTATGGGTTACATCAAGCTCCCAGAGCATGGTATGCTACTTTATCCACTTTCTTGTTGAAGAATGGATACAGAAGAGGGACAATTGACAAAACTCTCTTCCTAAAGAAGGACAAACATGATATCATTTTAGTTCAAGTCTATGTGGATGATATCATCTTTGGGTCTACAAAGAAGTCTTGGTGTGATGAGTTTGAGGCATTGATGAAGAGTAGATTTCAGATGAGTTCAATAGGAGAGCTCACTTTCTTTCTTGGCCTACAAGTCAAACAGAAACCAGATGGTATATTTATTAGCCAGGATAAGTATGTTGCTGAAATCCTGAAGAAGTTTGACTTTGCAAGTGTTAAGACTGTCAGTACACCAATTGAGACTCAAGAGCCTTTAGTCAAAGATGAGGAAGCCAGTGATGTTGATGTCCATCTCTATAGGTCAATGATTGGCTCCTTAATGTATGTGACTGCTTCTAGGCCTGACATTATGTTTGCAGTCTGTGCTTGTTCTAGGTTTCAAGTCACTCCAAAGACCTCTCATTTAAGTGCTGTCAAAAGAATTTTTAGGTACCTAAAGGGCAAACCCAAACTGGGCCTTTGGTATCCTAGAGAGTCTTCATTTGACTTGGAATCTTACTCAGATAGTGATTATGCTGGAGCAAATCTTGACAGGAAATCCACAACAGGAGGTTGTCAATTTCTTGGCAGGAGGCTCATTACTTGGCAATGCAAAAAGCAAACCATTGTGGCCACTTCAACAACAGAAGCTGAATATGTTGCAGCTGCAAGCTGCTGTGGGCAAGTTTTATGGATTCAAAATCAAATGTTAGACTATGGGTTCAACTTCATGAACACAAAGATCTACATTGATAATGAAAGCACCATTTGCATTGTAAAGAATCCAGTATATCATTCGAAGACAAAGCATATTGCAATTAGGCACCACTTCATACGAGATGCTTATGAGAAGAAACTCATACAGGTGCTTAAGATCCACACTAATGACAATGTAGCTGATCTACTAACCAAGGCATTTGATGTTAGCCGATTTCAGTTCTTGGTTGTTTCAATTGGGATGATAAATCCATAAGCTACATTGGTTAAAGGGAGGCAATATGAATGGGTCATATGTGGATAAAAGAGGTAAAAACACACCATGGCGAATCAAACTTTTCCATAGAAACCCAAAACACACACAGATAACTATTTATGAGCTCAACTCAACATGAACTAAAGTTCAAGAGAAAGGAAATTTGCTCAAAGTTGTTCAAACTCGGATTCAAGAAAGCATTCTCTTATGAAGCATTTTGAAAGACATGAGTTTATAAAGAAACCATATCAAAGAGTATTTGGCATGTGTGGTTCCAAACCCACCAAGAGACGTGTCTAATGTCATGTTTGACAATAAACAAAGGGATGCATACCATTAGAGTGGTGAGATACTAGGTAAAATAGTTAGTATGTTTGAGATTTGAGGCGAGGTTGGGGTCCAACACCAATAGTGCGGTCCATGTGTTAGATGGATCAGGTGGTAGAGTTTACCATTTTTTTTATGTTGTATGAATAAATATTAGCTAGAAATGATGCTTGTCAAACGCCTTAAGAAGATTTAGAGAGTCACTGAGAAGAGTTACTGATGGTGCTGAAGCATTCCTGATACTTACATTGTTCATTCTTTGTTTGGACAAAGTTAGTACCGACAGTGCAAAGTTAGTACCGCTAGGCCAAGTTTGTACCGCTAAAGAGACGTTGGAGAAAAATACCGCCAAGGGTACAAAGTGTAAATTGGAACGTTTTCTTTAAAATTAGGTCTAACTAACCTATAAGAATCCATTTCAATTGCACACTTACTCAAGCAATCTCTCTAACTGACATTCTACATTCCAAGCCCTAATCTCTCTTACCGACGATCTCTCTCTTCTAAGCAATAATGGCTGCTCTTGAGTCCTGTCCTAAGCATAACATGATCGCCTACTTGGAAAAGACTGAAGGGAATGTTGAGTTTCATGAAGTCATTGATTTTCTTCGCAGAAGTTATATTTATCATGCGCTCACTGTAAGTCCTGTAGTTTCGACCACATTCGTTGAACAGTTTTGGACGTCTGCTAAGTCTAAAACAATCAACAATGTAAGGCACATAAATGCCAAAATAGCTGGCCAAGAGTTTGTGTCTAATCTCAGAGGCAATAGTTCAATCTGAACTGATTTTATTTTTTTGTATGATGCTGGGTGGGATAAACTCATTACCAAATCAAGCTATTCTTTAATGCTATTCAGCTTATGGGAAATGAAAGGAGGGATTTAACTGAGTTAAACATTTAATAAAGCTTTGTTGTTACCACCCCAATGGAGGTTTTTATTTCACAACAATTAATCATTGTTAAGATTCCAAAAGTACCTCATGGGCTCAAATTCCTACAAATATTGCCACAGCTGTAATTATGTTTAACAACTAATCAAAGTATAAATTTTTCAATTAATTTTTGAAGGTAATGCTTAGACACTAGAGGCTAAGAAGAAGTTGTTATGTATCCTCGATTTATTTCTATATTTATTAGTATACAATTAGCTAATAAAAAATATCTGTACCTTTAGATCCTTTCCTTAAATAGTTAAACTAGTAAAGTGGGGGGAGTATTTTTCTTTTATGATTAAGAAGGGCAAACATTTCTCAGGCAAAGTTACACCTTTGTTTGATACTATGTTGGTCCAACCAACTCAGGATGAGGGTGCTTCTTCAGAAAGACTATATGTTGAACAACCATCACCTTCTCTTGCTCCCACTAGGTGAAGATCCAATGAGTCACTGCCTTGTACTCATCTTCTGCTTCAACAAGTGAGGAACCTTTTGAACAACAACCAAGACCCTTCCCCATGTCCCATCTCCAAAACCATCACCAAAGACCTTCCCCACTCCATTGTTACTTGGTGAGAATCTAGTAGATCATTTCATCAATAGATAACATCCATTCAGGGAAATGAGATGACATGACTCTCCAAAATGTCTATGATCTTTGTATCTCTTTATGTCAACAGGTTTCAGATCAAGCCAAAGAAATTAAACTCTTGAAGGCTAAGATCAAAAAGCTAAAGAAACAAGCAACCTGTCATCAAACATCATAAAGAATATCTAAAGATCATCACATTGAAACAAAGATTCCCAAAGAAAAGCTTCTCCAAGAAACAAAGGATGCATAAGAAGAATGTATCTAAACAAGGGAGGAAGAAAGCAAAAGGAGAATCAAAAGTTCACAGAGATCCTCTGTTTGATGTAATGTCTGAAGATAAAATTGATCAAATGGAAACAGAAGATGCTCAAAGTGAAGGGAGGACAAGAGATATGGTGGATGAAGAGAAGGAGTTTGATGAAGAAAGTCTCAGTACTAAAGATGAAGTTAGTACTGTCAAGGAAGGACTTAGTACCGACTTTGAAAAAGTTAGTACTGACAGTTCAAAAGTTAGTACTGATGAACAAGTTAGTACTGATAAAAAAGTTAGTACTGATGAACAAGTTAGTACTGATAAAAAAGTTAGTACTGATGAACAAGTTAATACTGATAAACAAGTTAGTACTGATGAACAAGTTGAAGGGACTGAAGAAACCAATGAGGGTTCTGAAGAGATCTTTGAAAGTATTGAAGAGCAAAGAGAAGGTACTGAAGACAAAGTTAGTACTGATGAACAAAGAGAAGGTACTGAAGATCAATCTAAGGAAGAAATTGCTTCTAAAGCCTCTCAAACATCCACTCAAACACCCACTTCTATGACATTTGGTGATGATGAAACAATTGCTACACTTCTCATCAACATGAGTAAAGCCAAAGCTGCTTCTAAAGAAAAAGAGAAAGGTGTAGAGTTGAAGGATGTTGAAGACATTGATAGACCTAGGCCTACTTCCACAAGATCACTTCTCACATTAAAACCTCTTCCAAAGATTGATCCTAAAGACAAAGGGAAGAAGAAGATTGAAGAGGAGGAAGAATCTGAAAGTGAAGATGATGATATTCCTCAAGCTGTGAAGAAATTCAAACAGCTTGAGAGTGATGAAGAATTGGCTAGGAAAATTCAAGAAGACTGGGAAGCAGAAGAAGAAAGAAACAAGATTGCTGAAGAAAAAGCAACAAATGAAGCTCTCATTAAAAACTTTGATGATATTAAGGCAAGAATTGAGGCAGACAGAATTCTTGCTGAGAAGCTTCAAGAGCAAGAAAGAGAGCAGTTCTCTATAGAAGAAAGAGCAAAGTTCCTTCATGATACAATTGCTGCTCAGAGAAAATTCCTTGCTAGACAAAGATCAGAGGCAATAAGAAACAGACCTCCAACCAAGAATCAATTAAGAAATCAGATGATGACCTACTTAAAGCATGTGGGGAACTTCAAACATTCTGAGTTGAAGAGTAAGAAGTTTGAAGACATACAAGCAATGTATGAGAAGATAAAAAGGTCAGATGAAGATTTCATTGCTATTGGATCTGTTGAAGATGATAGACTGATCACAAAAATGAATAAGAAAGATTCCTCCAAAGAAGAAGAGATCAATCAGGAATCTAAAGTTGAAGTCAAGGAAGAGGATAAAGGAGAAGAGAACACAAGAAAGAGAAAGCACAGTACAAGGAAAAAGATGAAGTCAAGAAAAAGAAGATTCAAACAAGATACTTCTCAAGATGACCCATCTGACACTGAGAAAGAGAATGAAGAGCTGAGATTGTGCTTGACAATAGCTCCAGATGAGGACAAGGAAGTAGATTATGAAATTCTTGACAAGAAGTATCCAATCATTGACTGGAAGACTGAGAATCTTGGCACCAAACCACAGTTTGATGAATCTAAAAGATCAGAAGAGATTAATATGAATGTGGTAACAAGAAGTAATGGTCAAAAGAGATTCTTCTTTGCCGTGAAATAAAAAGATCAGAGAGATAATTTGAATGTTGTAACAAGATGTAATGGTCAAAAGAGAGCCTTCTAGCACATGGAATAGTGAGTGCTTTTGTATTGTTTGTTTGATAGAAAAGACTTAACGCCCATATAGAAGCTTGTGATGGAATATTTCAAGAAGGTCTGAGTTTGTGATTAAAGTTCTTTGGGGAGATTTTGAATTATGATGTTCATCTGAATGAACAGATGAGTTTAAAACTCACAAGATGAATGGAAAAGTAATCAGTTGAAGTTGCACAGTACCTCAGGGGTACACACTTTGATGACTGATGAAGGATTAGTCATCTCGTGCTAATAGAGAAGAAGTATCTTCGAAAGAAGGAAAATAGTGGTGCATAATTGCTAAGCTAAATTGGAGTCTGAAGAAGAAGTACTACGGCATTGGAATTGATACGAGTTATCAAAAAGGTACTTGCTTGATTTAGTATCAAAAAGAATAAGACTGATGGAAGTATGAAGCGGATTGAGGGTTGGCTATACTACCACACAAACAAATGGTTATCAAATTCACCAATGCTTTAACTAGCATAAGATTGGCTAAGTCCACAAGCAAACGGCTTGAGGTAAATCGACTTCTCAAATTCGTTTATTGGTTTACACTTTTACCAAAAATTGTAGGGTACTAAGCTACTTGCTTCTTGTGTAAAGAGTTGCTAGTCCATGATCAACAGTTCTTGTTAAGGACTACTTCACAATCTCGTTGATCAGGGCTAGTTTGCTTAAAAACATATTTGGTTTATCAAATTGCACCATGTTTATGACATGAAGCATTGGCTAGTCCAACACAAACTGTATTTGGTTAAAGACAAATCAAATTCGTTGATGGTTGTTGTTTACAAAATATGTATGGTAATTAACCTCACCATTTTCTTAGATGAAGAGTTATTTATTCCCAGAGCAAATGGCTACTGGTTATAGGAACATATATCGTTAATGGCTGTTGTTTGCCAAAAAATACAAAGCCATCTTAGTTGGTTTGCTGAGTAGCTGAAAAGATGTTGCTGAGTAGGTGAAAAGATGTTGCTGAGTAGCTGAAAAGATGTTGCTGAATTGCTGACAAGACAAGGTTGCTGCTAAAGAAGGATAGAGTGTACAAGATTAAGAAATGATAAAGAATGTTTGGATACATCCTCTGTGCGTTAAAAGAAGCTTAAAGGATTGAAGAAACATGAAGTTAAAATAGTTTAACATTCATGTTTAAGGGAGGATTGTTAGGATTAATGTTTTCTTAACTTAGTACCGACAGTACAAATAGTTAGTACTGTCAGTTATACTTAGTACCGACAGTACAAAATAGTTAGTACTGTTAGTTAGTTAGTACCGTTAGTAGAAAGTTAGTTAGTACCGTTGAGAAGATATTTAAAAGATATTTATGAGATATTTTAGAAAAAGATTTGTAAGCCTTTTAGGGTTATCCTTGATATATAAAAGGAACCCTAGGCATAGTTAGATATAGGTGATCATAGAGTTCTACACAAGATAATACAGAACACATAGTTATCATAGTTAGCAATCTGTAATCCTCAAGAACACTTTAACAAAGTTGTTATTCAGTTGTTCATTGTTCTTCTTAGTACTTGTGTTAAGATTCCGCATTAACATATTGTATTCATAGTCATTGTTTCTACATAGTCATTTGTATTTATACATCTTGGCTATCATCCTTTATAGGCTGCAAAGATCCATTCAGTTTAACAAGGACCTTCACACAAGGACCTTCAACTTCTATACTTAGTATTTTTCGTTAAAACTTTTATTATCTTGAAAACCCCAAAAAAAAGGAATAAATTATATAGTTTTAAGGTTATTTATTTGTAATGATACAATAAACCGGTAAATAAACTAAAAATATACTTTTAAAAACAAGGCAACTAGTTTAGTTAGAACGCGGAGCGAAATACTAAATTAAAAAATATTATTTTACAATTCCCGACTATAAGATAAAATAATAACTTTGGTAAAAACTTTGAAAAAATATCATTTACTTAATTCGTAACTTTAAAAATGTGTGTTTACTTTTATACAAAACGTTTTATTAATTCTTATGGTGATTTCGAAAAAAGTGGCGAAATGTTTTGTTTAATTATTTTTGTTCACGTTTTGTTTATTATATCTTCTTGCAAAGTATTATATATACTCGCTTATTCTTTTGGTTGTTCGGTCTTTGTTTATATAATTCACATATGAATTTATATAATTGTTTTTTTTCATAATGTTAATCATAATAAGGATATATTACATTTATTTTAGTTTTTGCTTTTTGATTTATTTAATTTAACCAACCACCAAACTCTTATAACTTGAAACCTCAATCCTTTATCAACGTGAAGCGTTGATGTACTCATCCATCGAAAAACCCAAATTCATCATCTTAAATTAGTGGGATATAGCCGTTAAGTTAAGTTGCATCTTTTGGTCGAGCCATTTCGTTTTTCGTTTGTGTTGTGCTTATTATTTGCATTTCTGCAAGTTGTTCTGCAACATCAAGGTGAGTTCATAGCCTCACGTTTTACTTGTTTTATATTTTTACTTTACTATTTTGGGGTGAGAACATGCTCGTTTACAAACTTGTTTACTCTAATGATTTCAAGCTTTTATAAATGTTTGTTTGCAAACTCGATTACATGATTGATATCACACTTTGTTTTACTTATGGACGAAATTACTTAATGTATTTCTTTTGGAAACACATTGGTTGATTTTACTATGGACACAAGTATCTTGATCTACTTACCCTGTTACGTGTTTCCTAAGTTACGAATAGACCACTGATGCCCGAACTATCATGAACCGTTAATTTCTTAACTGACCGTACTGGTTTTGTTGAGCGTTGGTTGAGGTGTTATAACATAGATCTATTTGGAACTGTATGTATCCCTTCCGGGTAGTTGTAGCGCTTATAGTTTTGGAGGTCCCGAACAACGGATAGATACCATGTCGGATTGCAATAGGTAATTTGTCAGATACCTTTAAGGCGAGGAATACTATTTGGCATTAAAAGGTTCCTTTTAATTGTGCTTCGGTGTCAATGAGCATAGTGAAAACGTAAAATTTCGCTTTTTATGTGAAGTTGTATTTGTTATAACTGTCACATATGTTCATTACTTGTGGTCACAATGCTTTTGCAACTTTGTGCTGATTTTGTTATGATGTGTGAACGTTTCAAATTGCTAAATGTTTTTCATAATACTTTGAGTGAAGTTGTATTTACTAAATGTTTTTAATCCTCATAAATGTTTTACTTAAACCTATGAATTCACTCAACTTTATGTTGACCGTTTTTAGCATGTTTTTCTCAGGTGATTAGCTTTGGACTTCTTTGACGTGCTATGTGGAGTCTACGTACAATATGATTCCATTATCAAGATTTTATTTCTCACTCATACTCGTTGTCTTTTGAAAACTAAATTATGCTTCTGCTACATTTTTCTTACGCTTCTACAAATGTTTAATTTCATTTAAAACTTGTAAAACTTATCTTTTTTTAAACAATGCAACGAGTTATGATTTTCAAAATGTCCATTAGTGGTCGTTCTCTCGTGCCTTGTGTTCAAAATATGATGACGTCACGCCTTCGGACACATATTCCGTCCAGGCCCCGTCTTGGGGTGTGACAACCATCATCAACTTGTAGATCCCATGCATATAAAATACGGAAGTCACCAAAACTAAAACTTCCAAAAATTATAATGTCGTCTCAGCTGGGGAAGGAAAATATAGTATGGAGGTAAAAACTCCCCAACACGCATCTGTTCAGGCATGTCTATAACCTGAAATTGGTGAGTAATCAAATCAAATGAAACTAACATGTACATTTTGTACGAAATACCATCATCACTATAAAACTTCTCTGAACCAACCCAAAAAATTTAGCCACCCACAACTGCTTGACCTGACCATTTTATTCTTATAGATTCATGTGGCAAACAATAATTCTTGAGTAAATACCAAATTCTCGAGCTTAATGTAAACACTGACACATACCATGGACCTTGACCGTAATAGGGGTAATTTATCTTCAAAAGTGTTGGGTCTAGAGTGTCAGGATGGACACCAAAACCAAATATCATTTTTGGTGAATCAGGTTGAAGCTTGTAATTGGAGACTAATATTCCTACCGATTTTTTAGTGATCGGTTCCAAAGAAATAGCATTGAGTTTTCACCAAATAAAAAACACCATACACCTTTAGATGTAGCAACTGGTGTTAGAGAGAAAATATTAAAATTTGAAACTACAACTGTGAATGCTAAATTATCATCTGCCGAGCAGATAAAACCTTCAATGAATTCCCTTTAGCCTTTCATGCTGCATGTTATCGTCATCTTATGATGAACTTATCATTGAAAAGAAAAAAAACAAAAGGTCTATTCTGGAAAATATGCAAGGTATATACACCTGAAGAATTTGAAAGCAACATGAGCATACTACAGGCTGTTCAATCTGATGCATACCACAAGCTTTGTGAAGCTGGTCCTCAAATATGATCAAGAGAGCATTGCCCACTAGTTCGTTACAATTATATAACATCGAATAGTGTGGAATTTGTTAATGCTTGTAGTGTAATAAATAGAAAGCTACCGGTGTTAAAGTTGGCCGAGACGTATCGTGCGATGGTGCAAGACTGGTACTATAAACATCGAGAACTCACTGGTATTTCTCTTAGAATACATAATCTAAAACTTATTTTAGTTTTTCAATATCAACTACTATATTGATTTTTGTTTATGTATTCTTGTAGCAAATATGACGTACGAATAACTTGATAGGGTATCAAAAACAAAGTGACACTAAAAAAATAAGGATGTTGTTAAGTGCCACATAGGGGGGTTAACGGTGTTGAGTTAACATATCATACTCAAGTTTTAGATGGCAATATACTCGTGAAGTCAACTTACAAACATGCACCTATAAATGTCATAAATGGCAGCTTTCAGGGATTTTGTGTGGTCATGTAATAGCCGTAACAAGGTTTATTAGTTTGACAATATCAAGGCACTTACGCGGAGTCAATTCATTTTCTTGGAAATTTGCAACAATGGGAATTTCCGCATAATATTCAGAAAGCTATTCCTCCTTGAATGGACAACCCACAACCCGGTCGTCCAAAAAATACAAACCGTATACAATCTCAAGGAGAGGAGCCAAGAGTTATGCATTATAGCAGATGCAAACAAGCGGGATACAGACGTGATCATTGCACTAAACCATTTGTCGCTGATCCGACTGTACACATACGTAGACAACATGATCAGGAAATTCTAGAATACGACCCATCCATCATTTCTACAACCCACTTAATAGTTATGCAACACTTTCAAGCAGTTATACAATAACCCTCACAACAATTATGGTGAAACCACTATACCATACAACAATACGGTTGATGGAAACCACTACCATCAAACCTTACGGCCAAAATCATACAAAACAATCTCAAGCATACAATGGACATCATACAAAATCAGCTCAAATGTATGAACAATACGATTTTCAGCAATATGCATCGCAACATCTAGATGATCTAAACACGAATGGTTCAAATAATTGGTTTAAGTCGTTTGGTTTTTAAACATTTGTATGTTTTTATGATTTCTATTGGTTTGTTGTTAAATTGTAATATATGATATGAATGCTGTAATATATTTCATTTTCAATTAAACTTAATATGTTAGTACAACAACACTACATAAATAATTGAACCATGCGGCTTTAAATACTCTGGACATCACACATAAATGGGTATAGACAATGATATCTATTACAGTTTAGACAATTCAATGAGTATATAGAACATGACATCGGTTTCATCATTTTGTATTTTACGCGATTTATGACATGATTTTGACAATTCAATAACAGATTAGACAATTCAATGACTATATATAAACATTGAGTTGACAAGTACCTGACATTGGTTTCATCACTTAGTATTTTACGCGATTTATGACAACTCTTTGTCATTAATGAAATTAAATAATGTGGTTGGGTCACACTATAAATTACCACATAGTTGTCGGTTCAACTTCAACAAAAACAACATTACGCTTGTTTGCATTTATCTCGTTTTAAAATTTCAACAATGACATTGAGGTCTCAACTACACCATTATGAAGTAATCTAGTGACTTGTACGCCTGGATAGAGAATTAGTGGTGAGGATGTTTAGCTACCGTAGTTCCTTTAGAGTTGGACACCTTTTCAACCGATCAAGTGAAATTAATATTAACAAACTATTTGGGTAACGATAAAAACTCCCCAACATTTCTTTATATAAAGAAACCTAATTGTAGTTTTGATTCAGGTCTTTGTACTTTGGTGATGTTTGCTATACAAGAATGCGACATGATACTCATGTACACTCAAACTTATCAAAACCGACTACATTTGTACATTTCTCGGGTGGAGCTATCCCCACTTGTCGTGACCGAGCAGCACAAAGATGATACAAAGAGAAAACAAAAAAATCAAGGAAAACCTTCTTGTGCAAAAAAGTTATTTGACGTGTTACTAAGAAGAAGAAACAATCTTTTATAATTGTTTGTATCATCTACTTTCCTTGTTTTAGTGTGTAAGAATAAAAAAATAATATATTCAAACAAAAAAATGACTTATCATTGCTGACACAAATTTGACTTATCAACTTTACGCTTTTCAATTAATATATATATATATACATGTATACAACTACATATTTCCAACAAATATATTTTCAATTAACACTTGTTACTTGCAAAAAATGTCGACGTCTTCTAATACTACTTTCGAGTTTGATGTAAATCGCAACGGATAATTTAAACTTAACCCACTAACCTACCAAGATGGTTTAGTTCTAAATATTCATGTTTATGCAATGGATTTTGAAGATATGGTTAGCTATCTGAAATGGAAAATACCAAGACCATTCACTACTCTTTATTACACGTTGCCACAAAACAACATGTTATCATGTATGAAAGCAATTAAGAATGATTATGATACTAATGTTATGTACGACATTGCAAAACTTGTTGGGAAGCTCCAGATTTTTGTTTCACATAATCGCATAGATTTAAGCACAGTGTTAATTCCAAATGATGGCTGTTTGGAAGAAGCATTTGCAGGTGTCATTTTCGAAGAAACTAAAATAAAACAATAAGAATCACTCGGGTATCTAGATCAAATGCAGAAAAAAATAAGAAGTTCGATTACTATGAATTTCTTGGTAAACTAGGATTTATAAATAAAACAAAACCTAATACACCATACACGCAAACCATTTTCAATTTTCTGGTTCACAATAATGGTTAATTGGTAATCGATCACACAAAAAACCCGATGTACGTAAACGGTGGAACAATGAACATCACCATTCCAAGAATGAAACTATAAAAGATGAAACAATATTTGTTTTATATTTCAGGTACACAGTTCATGCTCTTTATTATAAAATACCACATAATGGCTTTTCAATATCCGTCAAACTTAGAAACAACTATGATATGCATGTCATGTTTGATATATCTTCAGCAAATTACAATGGAAATTTACATTGACTACCTCGGTATATTTTCCCAAATGCTAGCTTGATAAATGATGAGCCCAGTCATAATGACTTCACGATTTTTTGAAGTGAGACCATAAAAAAGAGCAAACACAAAATGATTACACTTTCGATTAAATGGTTGAATGGGCACGAACTAGAACACTTTGAAGAGAGGGGGAAACTAAATAGTTAACGTAGAAGAATGGGGAAATCAATGGAATCGTATGTTTATATTCATATAACTCAATTAAGAATCTTATATGTATTAAGGAGAATGTTCAATGTACACACTTTATTCCTCTTTTTTGATCAAAATAACTCATGCAAATTAAATAATTCAGTATGAAGCTTCATAAAACAAGTCAATGACAATTAATAAGCACTACTCGAAAACAATGTCTATTATCTCTTATAAATGTATGAGATATATGACATGATTTGACAATGCTTTTGACCTTTTTAGTCTATTGATAAAGACGGCCCATACTATTTCCCCTATATCAGTTAGGTTATTGTTGATCCCAACTTAAGATCGATTCCTTGGCATGTAAAGGTTAAGTTACTTTGGATAGAACCAAAACAACTATGGTAGAAACTTTGTGAATACTAAAGAGTGTGTTGAATCTACTCTTTAATACTTAGAAGAATATTAATGAAATAGTAAACTGTATGAACAATGTATGAACAATGATATTACTGAAAAAGCTCCAATATTATTATTATCAATAATACGAGTACTCTGTGTAGTACTAGGGTTTACAACCTTGAATCTATATATCAAAAACGTATGAATGTATATGTATAAAACCATAACTAGGCCTCCTTTTTACACAAGGCAGTTCCTTTACAAGATAACTTACATATCTTCTATATTAATTATAAGAGATAACAGCAAATCTTCTATCTTTATAAGATATTACTAAATAAGTCAATATATCTTTTGTACTCTTTATCTCTTTAGCAGTCTTAATCTTCATGCAGCAGTCTTAAGTTAGTACTGGCAGTACTAACTTACTCTAGCAGTACTAACTAGTTAGTACTGGCAGTTTTAACTTGAGTAGTACTAACTGTTGGCTTGGTAGTACTAAGTATGAAGACTTTTAATTCCTAACAATCCTCTCCTAAACTTGTGATTTACCTCTAAATCATTAAGTTTCTTGAATTAAAATCTTTTTCTCTGAGAGGATTCTTCCAAACACTTCATTTTCTTGGTCTTTTAACCTGCATGAATATCTTTCTAAGGAGTTCTCTGGACATCTCATTATCTTGTTCCACCAAGAGCTTTGCAACTAACATCTGTATAAGAGTTCCTCTTGATAATGGATACTCCTTCTCTAACAGCATATAGATGTCTATTCCCTTTTCTGTAGATACATGATGCACTCTACATGAATCATATAGCCTCCAAGTTAAATTATGAATATACTTTTGAAGCTTCTATAACTCATCATCTGTATCTGGTTTATACAATCTCTTCAACTCAACCCATATCTCTCTCTCTTTGTCCTCGGTTGGTTCTATTGAATTGAACTTCTCTTTTACCAGACTTCACAGCTTCACTAAGTCTTCCTTGTCAAATGCTTTTAGCATATCATCAAAGAATTGATATACCTCAGTATGATTTCCAACTCTGATGATCTTCCAGTGCTTCCTAGCTCCTTTAGTGTAAATCTCCCAGTTAATTATAGGATACTTAGTTTGTAAAGCTTTAACATTCATTCCTTGCTCCAGAACTATTATCATCATTTGTTGTAGCCTTTCTTGTGACAATTCTTCTTCTTTATCTTTTGGTTCTTCAGCTCATACTAAGCTTTCTCTAGTCTTTTGTCTCTTTGAACTTTCTTGAGAAAGTTCTTCTTCTGCATCTCTTTTTGAACTTCTAGTTGTTAACTCAGGAATTGCTCTTTCAATCTCACTGTCCATTGGAACAAAAATGTGTACTCTCCTCATTGTTGTTTCAAATAGATTCTTGATCTCATCAAAAGAATAACTTCTCAATTGTTGTAGTGTATAAGCTCCTATGTGCTTGATATAATTAGACATATAGGTCCTCTGTTGAGCCTGTGTGGGTGGCCTATTCCTTATTTCTTCAGCTTTTTATGTAGCAAAATACCTTTTTCTCTGATTGACAAGCTCTGCAAGCAATCTTGCTTTTTCAACTTCAGAGTACTTCTCTCTTTCCTCTGCTTGTAACCTTTGTGCTAACTCTTCATCAGCTTCAACTCTAGCTTGTGTGTCATCATATTCTTCAATATTAAAAGAACTAGCTGCTTCTTGTATACTGGCAATCCTCTGCCTCTCTTCTTCCTTAAGTTCAGCTTGTAATCTCAGAGCTGCTTCATAACCAAGTCTTTCTTGTTCTTGCCCCAGCTTTGTCTTGGTCTGTACATGTTTAAATTCTTCCATTATACATTTACTTTGTCTTTGGCAAGTACTAACAGTAGCAGTTGTGTTGAAATCTAACACTAGCAGTAGTAACTGTTTTTGCAAGCGAGCAGTTAGAAACTGGCTGCTTTGCAGTACTAATATCCTCTCTTCGCCGTACTGGACATCCTTAGAGCATCATGTAAATTCAAAACTCTTATGGCATGCTCTTACCGCCAACTGAATCTGCTTGCATCATGTTGTACCAGTGTAAGATTGTAGGATCGTGATTAATTTCAGATATCTTCCCCCTGTTTGGAAGGATCCTATAATTCTTCTTCATCATCAGAAAAAAAAACAATTCTGGCCTGCTTCTAGCTTGGTGTAGGATTGAACTTTTGTTCTCTTAACTTCTTCACATTCTTAATGAGCTTAGTTATTAGAAGCACCAGATGGTGTAGCTTTGGTCTGCTTCAAGTTTGTCTCCAAGCTGTTCTCCACTTATCTTTGATAAAGGTTTACATAAAACGTCAATTCTTGAAAGTGTCAATACTGCCCTATCACTGTCCATAGTGTGTCTACTCTTAGGAGAGGTAAATCTTGGGGCATTGGTAGGGGTCTTTTCAATGGTACACTACCATGTCTTGATTCTAAGCAGTGATAGTTTTGTGACACTCCCCTCCATTCTGACATCTCATACATTTAATAGAGCAGCCCTATCTGCAACATAGGTCTGAGTAGGAGATCTAGGGCCGAGGAAACCACCAAGATTCGTGATCTGATTACTGTTCTCCTAGTGTTGGTGAAAATTAGGGTTGTGAGGTTGATGGCGCATTGGGTGGTGGGGTTGTTGTTTGTGATGGCGAACTCAACTGGGTATGTTGATCCCTTCACACCATGACAACTGGTGCCCCCTAAACAATCATTGTAGGAAAAACAATGGAATATTCTCCTATTAAGAAACCCTTTGAGCCCTCTTCTTAATTGCTAAAAAAAGTTTTTGAGTGTGGGTAGGAGATATTAAAGTCTAATGTAAGGTTTATGCAAATGTCTTTTGCTTGGTCAAAAGAACACCTGAATAAATTTGACGATAATTTTAAAAATTTGTTGGTTACTAAAAATCAGTTTAGAAAAATTAAATTTCCTATTATTGGCCAAGCAAATAATAGCAGTTGCTATATTGCTACTGAATTGTTCCCAAGAGGTTTTCTTAGGACTTAGACAATGTAGGATGGTATGGATGAGAACTCTCCATTGAGGGGAAAAGTATATTTTTGAAAGGTTAATTTGTCTGAAGTTGACATTACCCCTTTAAGGAAAGTTTGTTCAAAGAATTTTCAGTATTTGGTTTTAAGAAATAATACCATCGAATCTGCTAATTGGAGATGCCTTCTTACAGGAGGCCTCAGTAATAATCTTAATGCTTTAGCCATCTAACTGTAGCGTTAATCTCCAAACTTCTCCCGATATAAAGTTGTTCGTGGCTGTAAGATGTTTCCCCAAACTGTTTTTGATGGAGAGAAACATAGATAGTGGAATCTTCCTGTTAAGAGCATAACTTATGTGGACTTGAGCATTGAGAAAATCCCTATCTATTTGGTGAAATTCTTCACTTCCCTCTGGTTTCTTCAAGTAGGCGACCATGTTGTGTGTGTCATAGAACTCCAAATTCGCCATTGTTGATTGAGAAAAGTTCCATTAGAGTTATGGGTTATGATCGTATATCAGAGTATGTGTGTTTGGCAAAGTCAATTGAGATTAAATAAATAGCACTTGAGGTTTTGATTGGACCAACTGAATTTATCTTGAAGAAATCTTGTGATTTAAAGAAAGATTATGAATTATCCAGAATAAGAAAACCTATAAGTGAAGGAATTGGCAAAATTATCTCAAACGGCTATATTTAATTGCCAAAAATCTGTTATTCCTAAACAGTACTAACGGTAGCCTAACAGTACTAAGTTTAGCCTAACAGTACTAAGTAATGCTCATCAGCACTAACTTTTGAGTTACCAGTTTTAACCTTAATTTCGTTCCAAAAAGCATTCCCATCAGCAATTTTGATTCTCACAAGCTCTCTTTCTGTTTTTATTCTTACATTATCTCTTAATTCTTTTTCTCACTGAATCACTCTATCTGTTTTTATGTCACACATCTCTCTTTCTATTTTTCATTCTCACCAATTTCTCTTATTTCTTTTAGCTCAACCAAATCCCCCTCACTCTATCTGTTCTAGTTTCATTTCTCTCTTTCTATTTTTCCATTCTCACAATTTCTTTCATTTCTTTTTAGCTCACAATTCTCTATGTCTAGTTTTTTATTTCTCTAATGCTCCAGTTATTAATTATAACAAACCAGTAGTTAAGTAGAACTAAAAACATTAACATTGAAAGTGTAGTAGTATTAAGTATAACTAGTAGCACTAATTATACTTACCAGTAGAAAGTTAGTCCAACAGCACTAACTTGAATTTCATCATTGGCTGTTGTTCCATTCCATTTCAAGCATTATTTATGCATAATCTGCTGCATATAAACATAATTAACCTCCCCTCAATAAATACTTCAGAGGTTAAGCATTCCTATACTTGCAGTCAGATATTGAAATCTACCAACATCAAATGCTTTTGTGAGCAAATATGTAACATTCCGATCTGTGTGAATCTTTATCATCTGAATAAGTTTCTTCTCATTGGAATCTCTAATAAAGTGATGTCTAATCTCAATGTGCTTAGTCTTTGAGTGAAACACTGGATTCTTAACTATGCAGATGGTGCTTTCATTGTCAATGAAAATCTTGGTATTCATGAAATTGTATCCATAATCCAGCATTTGATTTTGAATCCAGAGTACTTGTCCACAGAAACTAGCAGTAGCCACATATTCTGCCTAAGTAGTAGAGTTGGAAACTACAGTTTGCTTCTTGCATTGCCATGAAATCAATCTGCTTCCAAGAAATTGACAATCCTTGTTGTGGTATTTCAGTCTAAACTTGCACCGCATAGTCACTATTACGATTTAAGCTTCTAAATATATTGGTGAAGCTTAGGATACCTAAGGCCAATTTAGGTTGACCCTTTCAAAAGTACTAAAGATTCTTTTTACAGCATGAAGATGTGAAACTTTAGGTGTGACTTGGAATCTTGCACAAGCACATACAATAAACATTATATCAGGCCTTGAAGATGTTAAATACATCAATGAGCCAATCATTGATCTATATAAGTGAACATCAACATCTTCAGCTTCTGTATCCTTGAGCAATGGCTTTGAACTCTCTATGGGTGTACTTGATGTCTTCACAGTTGAAAACCCAAACTTCTTCAAAATTTCATCCACATACTTGTCTTGACTAATGAAATCCCAATCATCTTTCTGTGTCACTTTGTAATGTCCTAGAAGAAAGTTAGCTCACCCATTAGAAACTCATCTGGAACTTCTTGTGCATCAATTTCTCAAAACCATCAGTGCATAACTTCTTTTTAGTAGATCCAATAAATTTATAGATCAACATATACTTGAACTAAGTTGAAATTATTCACTTTGGATCTCTTTTAATGAACAAAGTCTTATCTATCTGACCTCTCTGAAATCTATTGTTCAATAAATAGGTAGATAAAGTCTCATACCAAGCTCTAGGAGCTTGATGTAGACCATATAATGCCTTTTCTACCTTATAAACTCTGTCAGGGAACTCTAGATCTTCAAAACCCAGAGGTTGACAGACATAAACTTCCTCGTCAATCTTGCCATAACAAAATTGGCACTCTTTCACATCCATCTAGGTTACTACAAAGTCTTTGATTGAGGCATAGGGCTTAAGAACCATAATTGTTCGAACTAGAACTGTAGCGCAAAAAACCCTCATATAAATCTTTCCCCTCTTTTCTTGAGTGTAACCTTGTTTTGCAACAGCCTTGCCTTTTTATAATCACAATACCTCTTTAATCTTTCTTGTTCCTGTACACCCATTTAGTACCAATGGCTCTTTTGCCAAGTGGTAAATCCACCAAGGTCCAAACTTGTTGTAACTTGAACTGCAGAAGCTCTTCTTGCATGTTCTATCGAGCTTGGATCTTTTAATGCTTTGTGGATTTACCTTTTTGGGCTCAGACTGGGATAGGTAACAAGCAAACAAAACAAGTAATTAAGGGTCTTCATGATTTTTCAACCTTCTTAATAGCACTAATAAAACCCTTGGTTTATTTTGTCAAGTATTTGTCATTCTCTTTGTTAGTACACAAGACTCGCACATCAAATCACATGATCAAGTGAATGATCTTTATGGATTCTTGTATTTAGAGTAGAAGGAACTAGATATGTGGTAGTAATGTTGCTCATATCTATTTCTGTTTCATCACCAAAGAAATCAGCATGTGTGGCTTCTAGTAGAGTAGTAGTAACTGTTGGACTAACAGTATTAATATTTAGACTACCAGTGTATTATTAACATTTTGTGACTGGCAAATATTAATACTTGGTCCAAGCAAGAGCATAGCATTAACATCTTCAGTACCTTTTTTTGGTCTCTTTGATATCAATTTACTTTCCTTGTTTACACCTTCATCATACGTCTTTCAGCATCACTCGAAGGTTTGTGGTTCCATCATTACTAAGTATTCTTTGCGGAAAAAAAAGAAGAATCAAATAGTGAACCATCTTTCCATAGTGGCATCAAAATGTAGTCTTGGCTAGATCTGTCTTCTTTGCTTGAATGACATGCACAATTCTTTCTTTTGCACCTGAAAATTCATTAAAAACAAGCAATATACAAGCATTTTAAGCACAATTTTGTCTTTTATGGGTTATTTTTGATATAAAACGGATATGTGTTTTCACACATATCACTTATCCTCCAAGAACCTAAATTGCAAGTTTTCTACTACTTTCCTAGCTCTAATGTTATATACCCTAAAAGCCTTACTATTCATTAAGTATCCAACAAAGAATCCTTCATCTGACTTTCCATCAAACTTGCCTAAATAATCTAAGGTATTAAGAATGGTAACATGACACCCAAATGGTCTCATGAAGCTTAGAGCAGGTGTTCTACCTCTAAACAGTTCATAAGGGGTCTTGTTATGAGGCTTAACTACTAATACCCTATTCTGCACATAGCAAGCAGTATTAACTGCTTCAGCCCAAAATGTAGTAGGTAACTTAGAGTCAGCTAACATGGTTCTAGCAGCCTCAATTAGTGTCCTATTTCTCCTCTTAGCAACACCATTTTGCTGAGGAGTTCTAGCTACACTAAATTCCTTCTTAATGCCTTTCTTTTCACAAAACTCACTCATAACTCTATTCTTGAACTCTGTTCTATTATCACATCTGATTATCTTTACTTTCTTATCAACTAGATTTTCTATCTTAGTTATAAAGCTCTTAAGAATGCCACTAGTCTCATCCTTAGTTGCTAAAAAGAAAACCCAAGTAAATCTGCTATAATCATTAGTGACAACTAGACAATATTTCTTATTCATTAACTTTGTGTCCTTATTCCAGTTTGATCAAAGGGTGTCCGCCTTAGAAACTAAAATGTCTGAGTTCAACCAAACAAGTCAATTTGCTGAAGCTGTTTCCTCAATTCTGGGCATTGTTGATCAGTACCTTGCTTCCAAGATGAAAGAAGCAGTAGATGTGGCTGTTCGGCTACAATCAAACAAGCTTAAAGAAGAAGCTGAAGCTGAGAATCAAGAATTCTTTAATCAAGTAGACTCAGCTATAAAGGCAATAATCAAGGAGTAGGTGAAAGCTCAAGTCTCCAAGATTATGCCACAGATTGAGAAGTACGTAACAGAATCTCTAAGAGCTGAAGTGTTGGTTAGATCAACCAATCAACCTCAAACGTCTTACGCAGTAGCAACTTCATTATCAGAATTCAAATTGAAGAAGATTCTCATTGACAAAATGGAGACTAATAAATTGATAAACAAATCAGACATTCAAAAGAATCTCTACAATGCATTGGTCGAAGCGTACAACATGGACAAGGACATCATTACCTCATATGGTGATGTTGTTACATTGAAAAGAGGACGAGATGATCAAGACAAGGATGAAGACCCCTCCGCTGGATCAGACCGAGGGACGAAAGAAGAAAGTCAAGCAAGGATGCTGAACCATCAAAAGGCTCAAATTCAAAGGAATTAAAGTCATCTAGCTCTTCCAAAGGCACCCAATCTCAGCCTAAATCTTTAGGTAAGTCTACACAAGTAGAGGAATCAGAATTTGAAGCTGTAGACTTAGAGATGCAACAGGATCAAGGGAATGAGTCTAGGCATATAGATGATCAACCTGATAATGAGGATGCTTCTAAGCATGATTGGTTCCAGAAACCTGACAAGCCTCCAACTCCTGATCGTGCTTGGAATAAATCAAAATCTGTTGACTCTAAACCACCACAGAAATAGATCAACGCCATTGCCAAAGCAAGACAACCTCCTCACACGTTCGACGAGCTTATGGGTACTCCTATTGACTTCTTAACTTATGTCATGTGCTGTCTTAAGATTGATAATCTGAGAAAATATACTTTAGTAAGGCCTGCTTTTAACCTGCTCAAAGGCACATGCAAAAGCTTCGCCGAACTTGAATATCATTTTGAAGAATGTTACAAGGATGTCAATGATAGACTTGATTGGCACAATCCAGTAGGGCGTGAATATCCGTTTGATCTTAGCAAGCCACTACCGTTGATTGAAGATCGAGGACGTCAAGTAGTTCTTGCTGACTACTTCATCAACAACAATCTTGAGTATCTAAAAGGTGGATGTTCAAGTAGCAAATACGCGACTTCTACAAAAGGAACCAAGGCTGCTAAGTATGACAATATTGAAGGCATAGAATACATGGTTCCAACATTATGGAGTCTAGTAAAAGTAGCATACAACAAACAGGTTGTCTGGGGAACGTATCACAGGGGTCTGAAACGACAAAGATTCTATGCATATGCATGCCACTGGAAATCTCTACATGATGTCTACTCCAAAAGAAGAATTATTGTGGTAACTAGTGTTAAAATTATGAGGTGGTATGACTATGGGTATTTGGAAGAGATTGTAGTTCGAAGAGATGATAATGTGCTCTACAAGTTCAAGGAAGGCGACTTCCCAAGACTTAATCTGCGTGATATTGAAGATATGCTACTTCTCTTAGTCCAGAAGAAATTATCCAATCTTGATGTGGATGATCGTTACGATTTAGGTGTGGCATTGAGAATGTTTACTGTTTACTAGACGTATTGTCATTCTTTACCTTGTCGATGACCTTCAGCTGGGAGTTGAAAGCTATTAGAAGAAACCTAATATCACCAGACCAGAGACAACCAGATCTAACATCTCTAAACTAACCCCATACTCCGTATACAAAAACCCTCAAGGAATCATTTATCAAGTCAAGTACAAAAGAAACAGGTTGATGTGCTCGGATGAACTATATAATTTCTATGACGAAACACTCTTATCTGTCAGAAGTGTGTTTAATGATATTGCTTCTAACTTGGAGATGGATTACCTGCCAAAAAGATATTGGATTAACTTGGAAATGAAAAGGTCCTGCATCATGGTCAAGGCAATTGATAAACTGCTCTTTGAAAGGAGGTTGATGCATAATTTAGAGAAGTTTGTTGGTGGACGTGACTACGGGAATGATCTCAGGCTGCTTGAATGGACAATATGACCATGTCATATCTTGCCTTTCCATATTTCAGGTCATTTTTCCGTAATTTAATAATCATGTAAATATGTATATATAAGTAGTGTAGACTAGTATTAGGCATATATAGTGTTTGACTACGAACTTTCAAGAATATCTTAGTAAATTCAAAATCTTTCAAATTATCGTACTCAAACACCATATAATACCCTCATAATTTAAGGGGGAGCATAAAAATGTTCCTATTACGGCTTGTTAATAATTAGACATTCTTTCCCTGAAAGCAGTTATATTTGAATCAATTGATATCCAAAATATCAAGAGATTTAATATTTTTGATAAGGGAAGAAAATGTGATTAAAATATATGTCTATTAATGTGATTTTTAAGATCTCAAGTGTACGTTATCCCATATATGTGCTAAACTCTTTTGATTAATCGATGCACATATATAGGGGGAGAAAATGGTTACGTGATTGGTTGAAATGTGGAAATACTAAAGACCGACCATTTAAATTACTGCATTGGATATAAGGTGGTTAAGCTTAGGTATTCATTCCCATGATCCAGCCAGAACCGGAGGGATCTACCTAAGGATATCCCACTAGATAGTGTAGTAGTCTTTAGGTATGAAAAAAGGAGTAAAAGTGAGAATAAGGGAAGAGTGCAGACTGAGATGGAGCTAGTACTAGAACAAACCCAACAAGGTACTAGTTTTGAAGTCTTTGTAAGCGCTGAAGGGGTTGAAGAATTAAAAAGAAATGTTAAGATAAAGGGTGAAAAGAAAGAAGCCCTCCTTACACTTAGGCAGAAATAGGGTCAATACATCTGTTGTCAAGAATCACAAAGATGATTGCTGACATTGAAGACTGGCATCATAAACCCAGTAATGCAATACACAACCCTCCCTAGCCATTCAGAATCTCTTAAAATATTTTTGTTTCATTTCTCACATAGATTACACGCATTTCTATCAACTTTCTCACTCTGAGTTAGTTGGTATTGAAAAGGTGGCAGTCAGCTCCAGCCTCCGATCACTAAAACCAAAAGTTCACTATTGAGTCTAGAGCCAAGAGATCATCTATAAATCTCATTAGGACACTATTCAAATGTATTTGTTGTTCACACAATGTGAAATGAAGATCAATCAAATAACATACATGAAAGGATAAAGAAAGGTGGTTTTAGAGAGAGAGAGAGAGTGGTTAGATGAACATTTTAGAGGGAGAAAGAAACATAAGAGAAAACTTGTATTATGTGTGTGAAATAATGAACAACCAACACCCTTTCCATAGCATGGAAAGGGTATTTATACCTCTTATGGCCGGTTTGGGCCTTGTCTTGCATGGGCTTTCCATGGGCCTTGGGCTAACTAGCCTAGTAAGTTTCCAAAAATAAATAAACGAGCTATCTAACGATATCTATAGAAGTGACCGACACTTTTGTGTTCCTAACAATCTCCCCCTAAGGGAGGTCACTCTATTTTACAAAAGCTTAAACCTAACATACTATGCTTTAACTTTAGTCTTGAGCTCGTAGTCTTTAACTTCATTCATTAACTTGTGAATTGATGTAGTGACCATAGACTTTAGGTCTTGAGCTTATTCCTTAACTTGTCTTGAGTGTGAAAATGTGATCTTGAATACCGTGAGATCATCAACCAAGCATAATCTCGTTTCGTCATCTTGTAAACTTTGCCATCTTGTGAATTTATGACTTTTAGACCGACATGCTCATACCTTTCTTGATTTGTTGACTTGAAAAGCTTTAATGCTGCATCTTTCTTGAAATTCTTTAACTTTAACACTTCGTCACTTCGAGAAAAGATGTTCGGTATTAGAGTGACAGAAACTTCTTTGAAATTCTTTGACTTTAATACTTCGTCACTTCAAGAAATACGTACGGTATCAGAGTAGCGGAAGTCTTAAACATGTACTTGAGCTTTCATGATGTATTTATATTTGTCGGTCGGGTATGAGCATGTGGTTATGAATCTTTAAGATAGCTGGAATCAGGTACCTTCACCTCCATCTTTAAGTATCCTGCATAAAAACAGTTAGCAATAAAGTGGGGGGACGAATATGGCTTTGTCATTCACCCGTGTTTGGTTGGAGTAACCTTCAAATCCATAAGGTTCGACCTGTGATCAGGTAGAGTCAATTTAAGAAGCATCTCCTTGACAGGATTTCCAAATTGCAGTATTGAATCTTTCTAACACATGTATATCAGCTTCATCATACTCGGCATGTTCTCATTATCAGAACGTCTCAAAGCAGACAGCACGATAAGAGTGAAACAAAGAGTTACTGTCTCACCGATTGAATAGAAAAATCGATTTGAAAATCAATCGACGTGTCAGTTGCTAAAGTGGTTTTGTGACACATCGAGAGTGTTAATCATTTCAAAAGTTCATCATCAATCGTTAATTCATATACTGGAACAAGTTTGATTCTTGTAGAATCGCACCATCATTTCTTTCTAGTTGTCACAAGTTTGATTCATATAGAATAGCATAAGTCACCTACCATAAGCTTGTGTGATGTTCGCTCAAGCAGGATTTTCATCTTCATTGTGATTACTTGAGTATGACTTTGATGTTTTGGCAAAATCATAAAGATAATGTGTAGGACTCTTTATATATTTCTCATTATTCATATTGTGTGAGATAGCAAGCATAATTTTGACAAGTGTCCTAATGAGATTTATGGATGATCTCTTTTGGCTCTAGACTTAATAGTGCACTTTGGTTTTAGTGATCGAAGGCTGGAGCAGACTGCCACCTTTTCAATATCAACTAACTCGGAGTGAGTAAGTCGATAGAAATGCATGTAATCTCCGTGAGAAATGAAACAAGAATCTGTTGAGAGACCTTAAGTGGTTAGGGAGGGTTGTGCATAGCGTCAATGGGTCCATGACTGTCTTCAATGTCAGACAACAACTTAGTGTTTGCGACAGTTTATGTATTGACCCAGTTTTTACCTAAGTGTATGGAGGGCTTCTTTCTTTTCACCCTTTATCCTTACATTTCTTTTTCATTCTTCAACCCTTTCAATGCATACCGAGACTTCATAACTAACACCTTGTTAGGTTTATTCCATTGTTACCTTTATCTCAGTTGGCATTATTCTTGATTCTTACTTTTTCTCCTTTTGTATCATACCTAAGGACTTCTACACTATCTAGTAGATATCCCTGGGTAGATCCCTTCGGTTCTGTCTGGATCATGGGATTTGAATACCTAAGCCTAACCACCTTATAACTCCATAAATTTAAGTACATGGTCGGTCTTTTGGGTATTCCATCACAATCCTTCCAAAATCATTGAAAAGTTCAATCAAAGTGTTTGATATATGAATATAAAAAGATTTACACTTTGAGAGTTTTTCATCATCACTAAAAGCTCCACTTTAACATGTGCATCGTAATCGTAGTACATGCTAAGTGTGGAGTGCGTTGAGTCCATTTTATATGATTACATTTTAATACAAGTTAGGTTCAGTCTAATCACATTTTCTCCCTTTATCCAAAATGTTAATCCCTTGATATTTTGGATATCAAATGATTAAACGTTTGGGGACAAAATGTTACACAATATCTATCAGGAACATTTTAATGATCCCCTCAATTTTTGAGGGTATATAAGACAGTGTTGAATACAATAATTTAAATTTTTTTAAATTTACTAAGAAATTCTTGAAAATTTTATACTCGAGCACTCCTTAATATTACCATAATGTCTACACTACATATATACAAATTCACAAGTTTTTATTATGTACTAGGTTTGACCTGTTATGATGAGGACATCATATGATAAATCATATGGTCCTTTCCAGCGGCTGAAGGTCTCCCCTGTACAGTCTCCTACCAATGAATTTTTCCAGGCTCCTCATTAACCTTTTGTTCTTGAGTTGTCAATCAATAGCATGGATCATAGCTCCTGCTCTTTCCCTGTCTACATTTCTCCAGACTGTCTGTGGCAAGTACTCCATCCGGATTCGCTTTAGAATGTCATCAAGAGTAGATCGAACATCGTTGAGTGTACCATCACTAAACTTGTAGAGTTCATCAATACGCATCAATCTGTTCTTCTTGTCTTTATTCTGATATATGAAGCCGTTGGGATTAAAGTATGTTGTATATGGTGTCTTTTGTTTGAGATATGATCTGTACGTATCCGGCTTTGTGAGTTTGAGTATCTTTTGGTAACTTTTAATGCCCAATTAAAGATCTTCAACACGCCTATTGATGACAATACTTCTTGTAAACATTCGCAGTGAAACACCCAAAGCTAGACGTTCCTCAATATTGAGATTTGTCAGCTTGCCTTGAATAAGAAGAAGCATCATGTCTTTGATTTCTTGAAGGTGAAGTATGTTGTAATCGCCTTCTTTGAATGTGTACAGCTTGTCGTCATCTCTACGAACAATGATCCATTCCAAGTGTTTGTAATTGTGCCATTCGACAATCGTGAGCTTCTTAATTCCAATGATTCTGTTTCTGGAGTAGACATCACGAGCAGATTCCCTGTTGACTGTGAATCTATAGAATTGTTGACTTTTTCGCCCCCAGTAAGAGATACCCCAAAGTGCATGTTTGTCGTAGATAATCGACACTTGACTCCACATGGTGTTTGGGACCAAGTCTTTAATCTATTTGATGTGTCCATAATCTGCAGCCTTTATCTTCGTCACTAAAGTAGCATAAGTTTGGCTTGAGACTTCACCACTTAAATACGTAAGGTCGTTGTTGATGAAGTGATCAAAAGGTATTACTCAACGACCTCGTGAATTAGGTATCAATGGTAAGGGCTTGTGAAGATCATGTGGATATTGCTGTCCTTCGGGGTTGTTCCAGTCTAGTTGATCAGTAGTTGCTTTACAGACTTCTTCAAGGAAATATTCAAGTTTCACCAGACTCTTACACAAACCTTTCATTAACTCTAATTTTAGACTGGCTAATAATTCTAGAGTCAGAGTATCAACTTTGAGCCGATTCAACACGAATGCTAAGAAGTCTAGAGGAGTGTCCATCAGTTCATTAAATGACTCACAAGGATCTTCATTTCAAGCTAAAGTGCTTATCCAAGGTTAAACTGGACCATGTTTAGCAGGCAAAGTCTTGTTCCAATCACGGTCAGGAGTTGGAGGTTTTATTGGTTTTTGAAACCAATCAGGATGCTGAGTTGTCTCATCAACAAGTTGATCTTCAGTAAATCATGTATCGAACTCCTAATGTGCGGGTTCTTCCAAGTCTTCATCAGTGTGTATTGGTTTATCTGCTTGAGCAGACTTGCCAGTAGACTTTTGATGAGATTTAGACCCTTCTTTAGACATGCCAGTTGACTTGGAAGTCTTCTCCTTTGGTGCACTAGTTAACTCAGGTTCTTTTCTAGATCTTCTTCTCTTGGACCCCGGTTTGATCCAGCAAAGGGTTCTTCGTCTTCATCCTCATCATCTCGACGTCTTTTAAGTGTGACAGTATCTTCATATGATGCAAGAATGTATTTGTCAGATTCATAAGCGTCAACCAATGCTTTGTAGAGATTCTTCTGTGGAACTGATCTGTCGATTGATTTGTTATTCTCCATTTTGTCTATTAGAATCTTCTTCAGCTCAAATTCAGAAAGATTAGCTGCTATAGCATAGGATGTCTTAGCTTTATTGGATGAACGAATCAGAACTTCAGCTTCAAGTTGTTTATTTACTGACTTCTCAATTTTTGGCAAAATCTTGGTAACTTGCTCCTTAACTTGTATTTTGACTTGCTCCTTGATGATTTTCTTCATATTTCATCAATTTTATTGATGAAGTCTTCATTGTCAGCTTGAGCCTCACTTCTGAGTCTGTCTGATTGTAGTTGAACAACTACTTTTACAACTTCATTCATCTGGTTGGCAAGGTACTTATCAACAATACCAGGAATTAGAGAAACTACTTCAGCAAATAGGTTTGTTTGCTTGAATTCCGAGAAGTCATCTTCCAAAGCTTTTACTTTATCTTCAAAAATAAAGAACCAAAGGTTGGAAGATTTTATAGGGAGGTACTTGGAACAATTGTTGGTGTTGAAACTGGTGTTTGTTGCTGAGGTTGAATGGGAGGAATGGGTGGTGGAGGAAGTGTTGTTACAGATGAAGGAGGCATTTCAACATTCGTAGTGACGGGAACATCTACCAGAGAAGTTGACTCAGTATTCAGATTAAGAATGGAGTCAATACCTGTATCCGGATTAGGGTTGAGCATGTTAGAAATGAAGCCTGATGATACAGAAGAACTCTGATGTTGAACTTCAGGAGTGACAGCTGTTATTATCACATGAGTATCTTCTATGACTTGAGTACCTTGAACATTAGTTTGTAGAGCATCTGTCATTTCAGTATCTCTTCTTTCCAGATTGACATTCACATCCCTGTACAATTCATTTACTTCATCTTCTTCATTTGTTTCCTCTTCATTCAGCTCTTCTCCCTTAACATTATCTCCTTGAGTTACTTCATTATATGCTTCATCATCAGTGGATTCAAAATGAGAAGGAGTTTGAACCCTCAGATCTGAACCCTCTTCTTCTTTATCTTCTTCTTCTTGTCTTTCTTCTTCATCATGAGTAGAGAACTTGGGATGAACAAAGTCTTCACCATCATTGTCTGATTTAGTCTGTTCATTATCATCATCATGACCATCATCATCCTCATTATAAGCATTGTCATCATCGTCTTTACTTAAGCTTACTTCATCATCATCGTCCTCGTCACTGGACTTCTAAGAAATTTGTTCATCTTCAGATTTATATGTAGGTACATCAGGAACCCCTGGTGAAACACCAGTTCCTTCATTTGCACCTGAACCACTGGCGTGAGAGTTGTGGAATTGAGTCTTGCTTCTTTTGGTGACAATCTTCATCTGTTCAGCCTCAGACAATGCAATTTCTGATAAAGTCTCTAAACCTTGAGCATGTTGCTTCTTCTTTCCTGATTTAGCCACCTTAGCTGTAGCTTTGAGTCTTTTACCTGGAGAAGCTATAGGGGCTTGATCAGTCTTCTTCTTGGTCGATCTCCTTACATACTTTGGTTTTGGAATCACCTTTCCAGTAGCAAAATCATGGTAAATCTTGTACGCATCCGAGTCCTTCATTACTTGATTGGTTAGAGTATCAGGAAGTATGTCATCGTACTTCTGAACAGTTTCATGCTTGGGGATGAATCTCATTGTGGTGAGAATAGGGTCATCTTTAGCCATGTGCCAGTCCACCTTGTTTCTTCTTGGAATTGATTGATCTTTTGACATGAAGTGGTTGATAATGACTTTGGTGAATATTGGATAGTACATGTATTTGTTCTTCTTTAACACCTTGTTCTCGATTTGATAAACTAAGTCTTCCCATAGAAGGTAGACATAGTCAACCTTCTTCTGGTTATACATCCCCCAAATGATTTGAGCCCGAGAGAGACGAAGTTGATCGAGTCCAGTTACTTTACCACTAAGACATTTGTTGATGATGGTTCTGAATGTTCTCCAAGGTTGATATAGAGTATCAACCATGACATCAAAGAGTGATTTGATATCTCCAGGGTAACCAAGTTCTCTTATGAAAGCAAGTATATCCTCTTCAAATGGAGGATCTTCAAACTTCTGTCCAGGAAGATTTGGGTAAATCTGGAGCATATCTCTGAATGTTTCCAAATCAAAAGAGTAATTCTTTTTGTTCATCTTGAATTTGATGCAGTGCTTGTGATATGAAACAGTGGCCCAGAATTCATGCATGTAGATGGCAGGAACACTTGTAGAGATCAAGAAGGCTTGATAAAAAGGTATGAGAGAAAGAACATCTAAAGCAACTTAAAAAGTAGGTTCCTTGGGCTTGAATGTAGTGCTCAATCTGTAGTTACAATTCCCAATCCTTAGACGTTGTTCTCGTGGAACAAGAGCATCGTCAAGGGCTTGTTGCTGTTCTTTTGTGATACTCATGATTCTGCTAAGAAAGAGTCAATACAGTTTATATATATAACCAAGTTTATATAAGACACTATAGAGACCATTTCATGCTATGGTACTTAAGGCATGCAACACATTTAGAGAACTAATCATGGAAAGGGTGAACTTAATTTGGCTTAATGGGTTATGGAACTTATGTAACATACTTAGACAATCTAGGAATCTCGTTCATTCAAACTAGTAGGGATTTAGATTACCTAAGCTACACTAGTTAAGCCCATTTTAACTTGATTAGATTCCAAAGATAACCAATTTTAAATTTGCTGCCTAACACAAGTTTTAAGTCACCTCTTGATTCGATCTTAAGTGTTTATGGCATTAAACCTTTTGTTTCCTTTGGTAAATTGAGTGAAAACTGCGTATTCAGTTCAAACACAAAAACTGCGAATCCGGTTCAAACAAGACACTGCGTATCCGGTCAGATGTAAAAACTATGAGTTCGGTCACTATTAGGAAACTGTGAGTTTGGTCAATATTAGGAACTGCGAATTCGGTCACAAGTACAAACTGCGAGTTTGGTCACAAGCTAAAAACTGCTAGTTCGGTCACTTAAAGGAATTGCGAGTTTGGTCATTCAACAAAACTGCGAATCCGGTCATAACTTGACACTGCTAGTTCGGTCATAACAAGAATATGCGATTCCGGTTAAACCTATGGACTGCGAGTCCGATTAAGTCTATCAATTGCGAATCTGATTCGAGAACACTAGTGATTTACGACCATGTTGCGACATTAGGATTACTTCACATAAAATCATAGTAGCCTTATATTAGTTTTTCACAGTTATACTACCATAAAAGCATAAAAAAAGTAACATAAACGAGTGATTGGCACATAAAATTCAATTCGCACCTAAGAACAAACATAAGATATGGATTTCAAAGCACATTACAATTCAAGAAAGCATTAAACACTCATCCTACACAAAACCCACAAACTTTTTCTACTATAACTCAAAAACACTCATATTCGACATATAAAATCAAGCAAATCCACTTAATAGTTATCCTTATTAAAAAACTGATATACATGAATCATTAACACCCTAATGTGAACAAAACCCCTCAATCAATTTGCGTTTTCACTCAGTTTTAATTTTGAAGAACCCTAATTTGATTTTTAGGGTTTTCGATCCTAAAACCTTGTAAAAATGAAATTCGTTCAAGATGTAGGATCATTAAGGTGTAAGGATCAATGTTTTAGTTATACCTTAAGCACGAAGTTGAATGGAAATGGTGAGCTAGAATATGACGATTCGAATGAGGGTTTTAGAGAGAAAAAAGTGTAAGTGTGGAGTGTGTGTGTGAGTGAAAACGGGGAGGGGTGGGGATGGTATAAAAATATTTTATGTTTTTAACACTTCTGCCCCCTAATGTTTGAGATCTTTTTCACTTTTTAATTATAAGTTTATTTAGGCATTTTAAGTTAACACATTGGCACAAATAGTCCTTGTAGTTTTAACTAGCATACCTAACAACTTAAATTTGCACAAATTCTCTCTAAGGCGTAAACAAATAACATTTAAGGCACACATAAGCTAAACTTAATTAACTTTCCCTAAAAATTGATATTCTGTTATTGTTTAAAAAACCTTTATTCCTTTTATCAAATGACTTTCTGAAGAAGATATTTGACATTTTCTCCCCCTCAAACAATGACCCGTTTTCTATTTAAAGAGCTGTAGTCATTGTTTAATAAGTTAAATGTATTTAAAAAAACATTTTCTGATGACTTAATGTTTTATTTTTGAAAATCAAACACCATGAAATAAGATTTCTCTTATTTTAACACATAAGCGCACTGACACATACACTAATGGTATAAAGAAAGCACAGGTTGTGTTGCATAGTAAACACAAGCCTTTGCATGGTTATTAAGTAGACCATGCCCAAGAATAAATTCCCGTTATGAGGTCAAGTTTTCTTTTTGAAATACTTGCCTTTATGATGATGATCGGGTTGCTATCTAAAATAATAGCAAGCCATTTGGCATGTTTTGAAAACATTTGAACTTCTGCTCGAACTTCATTTACAGCCTCGTATCATTATCAAATGACATTTCTAAAACCGTAAAAGTTACTCTCTCCATCCTAATTTATTAGTCCCATTTTGACTTTTTAAAGCTTTATTTTCCACTTTGACCATAAATATTTTTTTTGTGTTATATAATACTTGATGCAAAATATATCAATAGATTGGGTTATAAATGTATTTTCATTTGTATAATTTTCATCAAGTATTATATAACATAAATAAAAATATTTATAGTCAAAGTTAGAAAATAAAGACTTTAAAAAATCAAAATGGGACTAATAAATTGGGACGGAGGGAGTATCAATTTTCAGAAGACATGCCATTATTACCTCTTTTTATATTTTTCTCATTTTTTAAAATTTTTTATTTGGTTTTTAGTATTTTATATTTTTATATTTTTTGTTTTTATAAATAATTTCTGAAAATAAATATATAAAAAATCTATTTTGGTTTTTCTGGTTTTTAATATATATACATATTATATACAGTATATTTGAATAGGTACCACCACTATTCTTCAGCTTCATCTGCCAATTGTTTTAGAGTCTCCGGCGTAAAACTCCGCATGCCTAACTTTTTGATAAGAAATTCAATTCTTTCTCTCCAAGGGCTTTAGTGAAGTTGTCCGCTAAATGATACTCTGTATTGACAAAGTAAAGCTCTACTACTCCGTTCTCAACTTGCTCTTTTATGAAGTGGAATCTGATGTCAATATGTTTTGATCGAGAATGTTGAACATTGTTGTAGCATAAGGCAATAGCGCTTTTGTTATCACAGTACATTGGAATTTTATTGAATCCAAGGCCATAGTCGGTAAGTTGCGATCTCATCCAAAGGATTTGAGCACAAAAGCAAGACAAGGCTATATATTCAGCTTTTGTACTAGATATTACAGCGCTTTTCTGCCTTTTTGATGACCAACTAACAAGTCTGTCTCCCAATAATTGCATACATCCAGATGTACTTCGTCTAGTATCTTGGCAACCCGCATGATCAGCGTCTGCATAAGCTGTTAGAGCAATAGAAGAATCCTTTGGATACCAAAGTCCCCTATTAACGGTTCCTCTTAGGTATTTAAAGATTCTTTTTATAGCATGCAAGTGATTTTCGGTAGGCTTTGCCTGATACCGGGCACACATGGATACAATAAATGTAAGGTCTGGTCTATTGGTTGTGAGATACATAAGGGTGCCCACCATTCCACGATAGTGTGTAAGGTCAACGGATTTCCTTTGTGTATCTTCATCCAGTTTGGATTTCTCCACCATGGGAGTATCCACGGGGTCACTAGATTCCATACCATAATTTTTCAAAGATTCTAAAGCATATTTAGACTGGTTTATAAAGATGCCTCTGGGACTTTGTGAAATCTGTAGTCCTAGAAAAAAAATGATATTTTGCCCATCATCGACATCTTAAACTTTGAACACCTTATTTTTGAAAATTGGTCACATAGTTCAGGTGTAGTAGACGCAAAGATCGTATCATCAACATAGATTTGTACTAAGATAATATCTTTTCCTTGTCTTCTGATGAACAATGTGGGATCCACGGTTCTTTTTGAGAATTCCTGAGAGAGTAGAAACTTCGACAATAGATCGTACCACATGTGAGGAGCTTGTTTCAACCCATAGAGAACCTTCTTAAGCTTATACACATGATTCAGATTGTATTGATCCACAAACCCGTCCGGTTGGCTTACATAAACTTCTTCGCGCAGAAGCCGTCTTGACATCCATTTGGTAGACGATCATATTCATATGAGCAGCATATGCGAGGAAAATTCAAATAGCATCAAGTCTAGCCACTAGAGCAAAGGATTCCTCAAAATCAATTCCCTCTTCTTGACGGTAACCACGAGCAGCCAAATGAGCCTTGTTCTTAGAATTCCTCCTAATTCATCAAGTTTCACCTTGTAAATCCATTTTAAAGTAATAACCATCACTTTATCTAGACCAGGAACGAGTTCCCAGACTTCAGGACATTCAAATTCATGAAGCTTCTCTTGCATTGCTTCAATCCAACATGCTTGAGTTAATGCGTCTTTATAGTTCTTTGGTTCAACTGATGTGAGAAAGGCATCGTAGTAACAAAATAAGGCTTGTTCATGGAGTTGGAGTCTTGTGTAAACAGGTCTTTCGAGTTTACCGATGATGTTGTCTAAAGGATGATCCTTGGTCTATTTGGTAACGTGTTCTGAGTTAGGAGCAGCAGTGTGCACAACAGTAGGAATAACATCCGAAGAAGAAGATGCTTCAGAATCGGTTTTTGGAATTAGAATACCAAAGAACGGATCGTTATTCATGTGTGCAACATCTAAGTCGTGATTCTCTTCTTCAACATCGTTAGAAATGACAGGAGATTGAGTTTTGGGTTTTGTTTGTGATTTACTAAGTGATGGTGCATCTTGGTCAACAGTTATTAAGGAAGGTGAACCGGTTGATGCAGCGGGTTCTGGAGTAACTACTTCAAAAATTGGAGCATTGACTTCAGGTGCTAGACGATCAACACTTGATGGAGGGTTGAGTAATTCATCAAACAGTGGTTGAAACAAAATATCCTAATCAGTTCTTAAAGGTGGTACAAACAGTGTTGAAGGAGGAGGGTTTGGCATGAGTCCTGAACTGATTGTTGCAGAAGTCATTTCATGAAGTGCGGGTCCTGAACTACTGTGTTCAGAAGCCATCGCAGTCAGCTCATCAAAATCTACATGAATTGTTTCAATGATTCGTCTGGTACGTCGGTTGTAAATTCAAAATGCTTTCTTTGTGGGTGCATAGCCAATGAAAATACCAATATCAGCTTTCAGTTGTAACTTACCCAAGTTCTCACTATCATTTGTCGGATAGCAGAGTGCACCAAATACATGGAAAAATGATAAGTCGGGAAGTTTGTCATGTAAAAGCTCATATGGTGTTTTGCCGTGACGAAGACGTATGATGGAACGATTTTGGGTGTAACATGCGGTAGCAACTGCTTCTGCCATAAGAACAACAAAGCTTTTGCATAAATCAACATTGTGCGGGCAGCTTCAATTGGCGTACGATTACCTCTTTCAATGATACCATTTGTCTGTGGAGAGCGAGCAACAGATGTTTCATGAGAGATGCCAACCTTCACATAATATTCACGCAAATTCTGATTAACAAATTCAGTTCCATTATCTATTCTGATTCGTCGGACAGGTACTTTAAGCCGCACTTGAATCATCTTGAGAAACTTGATTATGAAATCTGGAGCTTTATCTTTTGACCTTAAGCACTTTACCCATGTAAATCGAGAGTAATCATCGACAATGACAAGGATGTACTTCTTTCATTAACACTTGCGACACGCATTGGTCCACAAAGATCCATGTGCAAGAGATAGAGTTTTTCTTGGTTGGTGTCTTCAGATTTAGGTTTGTGGGGTTTCTTCTTGCGTTTGCCCATTGCACACGCAGAACACATATGGTCCTTTTCAAACTTTAACTTCGGGAGACCTCGAACAAGACCATGTCTAGCTAAAAGGTTGATTGCATCAAAGTTCAGATGAGATAGACGTCGGTGCCATAGCCAGGACTTAGTCTTTGAGGCCTTTGACAAGAGTGATGTGACATTGTGTGGTGTATATTTAATTGATTCAAGTTTTAAATTTATATTTTGCCGACTAAACCAAAAACAACACTTTAACAGGCAGTGTACCCGATCGGTAGTAGTTTCGTGGTAAGTAGGGTGTCGAACACTTGAAGCGAGGTTAAATCTCTCAATTTAATTAATATCTTGGTTATCTATTCTATGTTAATTCTACTCTATTCTAAACCTATGTTAAACCTATGTCAGTCTAAATCCTAATTCTAACGGGAAAAGGGGGTTTTCAGCCTAAGAGACTGGCACGGTTTGGTTGGTGACTACAATCAATTCAAGACACTTTTACCTACGCAAGCTAATTAACAAAAGATAAAAGAGCAGTCGAACCTTATATAAGAAAATTGTATTAACCATTATTAATCCGATTAGAAAGTTGTTTTGTTTATTAAGTGCAATGATTTCTTCTCTTAAGTTGGCATATCATTCTTAAGACTTAGGCGTTACATCATCCTAAGACCTAGACACGAATACTCTCCTGCCCACAATTAAAGCAAGCGCAAAAATCATCCTTATTTTTGCTATTATAATCTATCTTAGTGATTATAAGCCAATGTGATCTTGTAAACCCTAGCTCAAAGAGACTTTACCCAATACCGCTAATGGTAGTTTATCACTATGTAGTCCACTTGTCCTTAACTAACCAATGGAATCAGAAAAGTTAGTGTTTGAATATCTAGGTCACCTGCAGTCAGACAAGATCAATAAACCATTGGCAATATCCAATAACTAGCGTTAATCCCGAAGCGTATCCTAGACACAGACTTAGAACGGACAATAACTTGTGTGACTATAATTCCTAGATGATCAATCCACTATATGGAGATCTATCCCGCCTCTAGATCTTACTTGGTCCGCTTCACTAGATTCAGTTGAATGAATAGTCGCATACAACAGAACAGCGCGTAAACAAATAAAAATAGGAGACAAACATGAAAAACAAGCATACAACGATAAATCAAGAAATCGAGATAAACAAATACCAAACATTCAGATCTTCATAATAATGGCTAATACCCAAAGGTATTAGCCTTCAAACGTCATAATAAATACAAAAGCAATTATTTAGCCAAGGTAAAATAACTGAGTTAACGAATAATACCAAAAACTGAATGATTACTAAAGTATACGGAATTACACGATGTATCCTATAGAATTGATAACTTTTCTCGACTCCTCACTCTCTTTTTCTCCTTTGTGAAAATCGACTTTTATGTTTAGGTCTATCGAAATATGAATTTAGCACACTAAAAACTCATTTTTGCGATTTTTCTATTTATAAGTTCTGGAAGTCCGGTTTCTATACTGGGTATCTAGTGTTGGATACGCGTATATGGGATTTCTTAGAGTATATGGATACTCTGCTAGGCTTGATATCTTCTAGAATACATACTAAAGCTGGGAGATACAGCAGGAGCTTCTTGAATACAGCGTATTGAGTCTCTTTTGTGATACGGCGTATTGATCTTATCCTTCTGTAGTCTTTGGTGAGGCATGTCCGGATATGCCGTAACTTCCTGATGGATACGGCGTATTGGTCTTCAAAATAGTAATCTTTCAAAATATCTTCATTAAGCTCCAGTATGCGCGCCTTTGCTAACTTTCCCAATATACTCTCCATAATTACTGCAATTCTCAAATATAAATGATTAAGTAACAATTCTTTGCAATAACTATACAAAATGGGTTAATAACATAGGATAAATGATGCTATAAAATAGATGTTATTTGATGTCATCAAATATCCCCCCACTTGAATCCTACTTGTCATCAAGTAGCCTTTAGAAGTTTATAAAAATGTATCCCTAAGGATATTTTCCGTTAAAGCATTTATTCGATCTATTACAAGTACACAACCAAACACCTCACGAAATAGGAAGATGAAATCACTCAAATCACTCAACTAATCTATGTGGTAACATGTAACTAATTCGCTCAATTGCTCGGTTGTGACGAGTATTCTATCATAAGCTTGGCAAGGATACACATCTCCACCACTAAAGCTTAGGAGTAACAAGTTTATAAAGGTAAATATGGGTATTTGTATGGAAAGGCGTACGGTTGATCAATCTACAATCTTTCACCAGAAGTACCATTAATGGCCGTAACAACAGAATAGACATGTGTGTTCGATCACATCCTCATTCGAATTTAACCAACAGTTAGGATGAAGAATGATATAGGGTAGGAACCTTCTAACTTTCACCAAAAGTCGTAAACCAACGAGGCAGCTAAGACATGCATACATGGCCGTAACGACGGAATAGACATGCATGCTCGAACAAGTCCTCATTCGCGTAAAACCAGCGGCTAATCATCAGGTGAGAGGGAAGTAAATTGTTGTTAAATAAAAATCAAGAAACAAATGGATTAAGACTTAAGATACAAGTTGCTAGATACTTTTTTACCGACCGTTAACATGATGAAGACACAACTATTTACAACGCCTTGATCATATATAAAAAACAACAACCTAAGTTGGCGTTCCCGTAACGGTCAACTTCCCAATCATCCCAAAACTTTACATACTCTATAAGGTAAGTGGCGATATCTTCCACTTTGTACAATACTCTATATCGTTGATTTTTTTTGCGTATCAACGAATAATCGATCCTTCGTGTAATTCCTTCGGTAGATCATAATAATTCCGGATAATTTCTTCGATAGTTCCTTCGTTCTTCGGATTCACCAATAATTGTGACGGTAGTAAAATCACATGAGTTTTGACTACTAATATACATTCCCATTTGCAATGTGCAAATTTCCAACCGCACCAAAGATAGAAAATGACACAAGACTCGGGAAATACAAACTTTACACTTTAAGCAACTAGCAACTGTAAATTAAACTTAATCTAACAGGGTAGGTTAAGGTGTAAGGGTGTAACGAAACAAATAGTTGGTGTAAATTCCTAAAGGATTGGCTCTACGGGTTTTTCTAGTGGATCATCACTCTAAAGATGAGAGTGGAAAAGGGTTTAAACGGGAGGTTAACTAACCGGTGTAGTTAGTTAATAAGCAACATGTAAAGGCGATTTGGGTGTAATCCTAAGATTTACCAATTTAAACAAGTTACTCCATCTAAATCCATAGTACTCATCACTGTGGTCTCAAGTGATATACCAAGCCAAGTTCTAAAGTCTACAACATCACCGGCACACTCATATTTTGTGGAATTTGGGTAAACATTTGGAAACGGAAAGGCTAAATCCTCACAATATCTAACAAGGGTTATTGTGTGCGGGTTATGTAACATGTAATTTCACAAAAGTATGCTTGAATTTTTTTTAAATTTGAGCATAATTTAAGCATTTTAGTGTGAAAAATAGGACAAGTAAACATTCTAATTCCATCCCCCCACTTGAATTATACAACGTCCTCGTTGTATATATAAAACATTAAATACGGGAATTTAAAAAGAATTAGAATGAGAAACTACCCTGATATTTGCTCGGTAGATTCTCCAAGTTGCGTTTATGAGCAAGATTTTGTGCTAGACAACCGTCTTGAAGTTTTAAGACTCCAACACTTCAAGATCTCCAGATTTTTAAATTCTCCACAAACATTCGTCGATATTTCTTTCACGAGGTCCTGTATAGAATATTAGAAAAACATGTGCATTCCTATCTTGGTACCTAAAGTTAATTTAAACTAAACTAAACAAACTAATTACGGGTCAGTCTTGGTGGATACGGCGTATCAAACGAATGAATACGCCGTATTCAAAATCTGACAATAATGTTTTTTTAAAGTGCAATAAAAATAAAGACTGATAACGTCCAGACAGTCAATACGCCATATGGTGTGGAGCGGATACACCGTATTGATGTCTGGGAAAACAGACTCGATAACAAAATTAAATAACAATCCGGGTTGTCTCCCGGGAAGCACTTTTGTTTATTACGAAGTCTTTAAGTTAGACTTTTCTTTAGCTGTTTATATTACTTGGTGCGCGTCACCTTCCACCCTTCGTCCTTTTTCTGAAAAATATCTTGGTATATTATTGGTAAATTATCTTTGTTTCTTTCCCAAACATTGTATACATAAATTCTAATAGAAATATATTCTTCGTTGGGTCCAAGTGAGTACTGAATAGCCTCAAACTTTTCTGCTTTGCACCTTCTTTTGTTAGGTTGCTCATCGATAGAACTGGATGTATTGCTATATTTGCGCTTTGTCTGACTTTGTTCATCTTCATTTTCAGTGTCGCTCTTTCCACATGATTTTAGATAAGGTTCGAAGAATGAGTCAGAATTAGTATTGTTACTACTCAAGATGCTATCATCTATTCGTCTCTTATTCCAATTTCCATTCATCCAAGCATGGAATAATACTTTTTTAGTTCTTCCGTCAATTTTCATGTGTTTATCAAATAAAAATCAAGATTAGTTTTCACTCCCCGGCAGCGGCGCCAAAAACTTGATGTATCGTTGTGTGGTGTATATTTAATTGATTCAAGTTTTAAATTTATATTTTGCCGACTAAACAAAAAAAACACTTTAATCGGCAATGTACCCGATCGGTCGATGTTTCATGGTAAGTAGGGTGTCGAACACTTGAAGCGAGGTTAAATCTCTTAATTTAATTAATTTCTTGGTTATCTATTCCATGTTAATTCTACAATTCCTTAAATGCTGAATAGAGAGGTGTCTCGTAATCAAATATAGTAGTGTCGGTCCTCAAGACTTCAGCAATATCATTTTCATCATCAGAAGATTCCTCATCAGTGAGCTCTACTTCATCATCTCCTCTGATCTAGTAAATCCATAATGCTTTCATGGTATAATGATCCATTGTCTTGTAGTTTTTTTTATTTTTTTTTTTTTTTTTTTTTTTTTTTTGTTTGAAATTTTTTGATCCCAACCATTCAATAAATGCAACATCAGATGCATCATATCCCATATCATCATCAGCTTCTTATTCCGAATCATTATCCATTTTTGAGTCACATGGGATGTTAGCAACTTCAACTTCATATGTGAATAAATCATCATCCATTTTGCTTAATCGACTGACTTCATCGTTGAAAACTTCAAGTGATGCATCGCAAGTGAGTGGAATATCTATGACCTTAACATCCTTAATTTTCTCGAACTCTCCTTTGATAACCTTTGTCATTCTTACTGAAAAATATCTAGAAAATTATCAATAGAACCAGCGGAGAAAGGTATATATAAAAAATTATGGGCCTTAAGTTCGAGTAGGGAAAAGAATTTATCCAGATGACCGATACGTCGTATCCAATGAAAGTAGATACGCCGTATTGATTTGTTGGGATGGATACGATGTATTGGACAAAAAGCTGGATACGCCGTATTCAATGGAAGTGGATATGCCGTATTCAACTATCGACCAGAAGAGTGTATTTAAGAAAAACAATTAAATATACAAGAAATTAAACACACGAATATATACAAGAAAACAATTAAATACAGATATACAAATATTACAGAATATACAAGAATATACACTAATCTAAATTACACTAATCATAAGGGTTAGATCTAATCTAATGTTAAAAACCAAAATATCAAATAAAAATCAAGATTAATTTTCACTCCCCGGCAGCGGGGCCAAAAACTTGATGTGCTGTCGTTGTATGGTATATTTAATAGTTTTAAATTTATATTTTGCCGACTAAACCAAAAACAACACTTTAACGGGCAGTGTACTCGATCGGTAGTAGTTTCGTGGTAAGTAGGGTGTCGAACACTTGAAGTGATGTTAAATCTATCAATTTAATTAATATCTTGGTCATCTAATCTATGTTAATTCTATTCTATTCTAAACCTATGTTAAACCTATGTCAGTCTAAATCATAATTCTAACGGGAAAAGGGCGTTTTCTGCCTGAGAGACAGGCACAGTTTGGTTGGTGTCTATAATCAATTCAAGGCACTTTAACCCACACAAGCTAATTAACAAAAGATGAAAGAGCGGTCAAACCTTATATAAGAAAACTGTATTAACCATTATTAATCCGATTAGAACGTTTGTTTGTTTATGTAGTGCAATAATTTCTTCTCTCGATGTGGCATATCATTCGTAAGACTTAGGCATTACATCATCCTACGACCTAGACACAATAATTCTGTCATAATTAAAGCATCCGAATAAAGCATCCTTATTTGTTGATTATAATCTATCTTAGGGATTAAGGCAATGGTGATCTTGTTAAACCCTAGCTCATAGAGACATTACCCACATTAACGCTTAAAAATGGCATAATTATACACTAGTAGTCTACTTGTCCAACTATCCAATAGAATCAAAACATTACTTGTTGAATTATCTGGGTCACCTGCTAGTCAACACGATAAATAAACCATTGGCAATATCTAATTAACTAGTTAAGCCTGAAGCGTATCATAGACACAGACTTAGAAGGACAATATTTATGTAACTATGATTCTAGATGTATAGATTACTATATGGAGAGCTATCCAGGACTCTAGATCTACTTGGTCCATGTCACTAGATCCAGTTGAATGATAATTCGCATACAAAAGCGCGTAAACAAGTATAAATTGATAAACATAAACAAGCACTCAACGATAAATCAAGAAATCAGGATAAACAAATACCAAGCATTCATATCTTCATAATAATGGCTAATACCGGAAGGTATTAGCCTTTAAATGTTATAATAAATACAAGAGCAATTATTTAGCCAAGGTAAACTAACCGGGTTAACGAATGATACCAAAAACTAAACGATTACTAAAGTATATGGAATTACACGTTGTCTCCTATGGAATTGAATACATTGCTTGACCTCTTCTGCTCTTTTTCTCTTCTGAAAATTGACTTTATATGTTTAAGGTATGAGAAATAATTGATTTAGCACACTTTAAAACAACGTTTTTGAGTTTTCTATTTATAACAGTCCTGGAAAGTCGTTGGATACGGTGTATCCAAGAGTTGGATACGACGTATTGGGTATTTCTTGGAGTAGGGACCACGCTTGATATCTTCCAGAATATTATATTAATTCCATATCTTGAATACGGCGTATTGATTCTCTTTGGATATGGCGTAATGATCTTTATTCCTCTGTGGTCTTGTTAGCCTCACTTTTAGTGAAGCTGGCGTCTTACACGTGAATTGGTAGTTTTGGACACTAGCGTGTTACGTAAGGGTCTTATGTTAACTAGGAATAGTTAGCTTTTTCTTTGTATAATACCTCCTACATGGCTTCACCATGATGGGGTGGATGTTCATTTTCTTTTCCTTAATAAAATCTTTCCATCTTTTTGTGTTCATCCCCTCTCTTTACTTTCTCTCACTAAAACTACACAATGATCCATCTAGTTTATTTTGATCAACCAAGACCTCCCGAAAAGGTATTTTTGTTCATTGTACAATTGGTATCAAGAGCTAACCGGGGGTGTATTGTATTCGAGTGTGTTGTGTTAGTGATTTCGTTTTTTATGAGCTCATTGGTTCGGCGTCATTTCTTGGTTATAAGCTTTAAACGCAAGGTCCGAACAAGAGTGAATCGAACGAGTGGTTTTTCGTTGGACCGATCGAGTGTTTCTTTGTTTGGATCGAACTAGCGGACTCGATCGAGCGGTTCGAACGAGCGGTTCGAACGAGAGGTTCGAACGAGCGGGTTCGAACGAGCGGTTCGAACGAGCGGGTTCGAACGAGCGGTTCGAACGAGCGGTTCGAACGAGAGGTTCGAACGAGCGGGTTCGAACGAGCGGGTTCGAACGAGCGGGTTCGAACGAGCGGTTCGAACGAGCGGTTCGAACGAGAGGTTCGAACGAGCGGGTTCGAACGAGAGGTTCGAACGAGCGGGTTCGAACGAGAGGTTCGAACGAGCGGGTTCGAACGAGCGGTTCGAACGAGCGGGTTCGAACGAGCGGAATCGAACGAGTGGGATCGAACGAGCATTTTTTTGGACCGAACGAAATTTTTTTAGAAAACTTGTGTGACGAAAAAGGGTTTCAGTAAAACAGCCATAACTTTTGATCCGTAAGTCCGTTTTAGGCCCGTGACCTCTCAAATCGAAGAGAAAAACGAGACGGATCACGCTGTAACCACCCGAAGGCAGGTTAAGGATTTTTCGAAGCCCAAAAACATCGTTTTCTATGAGAAATTGACATTTTTCAGTTTTTTTTGGAATTTTTCGCCGCTGATTCCGGATCAAAACACTCACGGTTTTTTCTTGATTTAGTAAAATCCCGTAAATGTCGATTCGTTTTACGGTTTAAGTCATAGAATTGTAAAATCCCGTGAACGTTAATTGATTTCACCAACACAACAAACACAATACATTACACTAAAACGATCCTTATCAAAATTCACCTTCATTCATAATGGCTAGTATTGAATTTTAATGACTACGGAGTTATTGTCCGATGTTATTTATCTGGGATTGAAGTAGTATTTCATGAGGAGTGTACTTATTTCGTCTTTGTTTTTCGTCAACGAAGATGACTTGTTCGGGCATATACGGTTTGTGATGAAGACTTGATGTATCTAGCTATACTCGATGTAAGGAGTTACATTGTAGTACTCACGGGTTATAGCTATCACTTAAAGGAGTTACATTGTAGTACTCAGTGTCTCACGTAGTTTGAGGGAGTTTTTTCAAGAGGTGTTTGTATTTTTTATATACTTATGGGATTAGTATATGGTACTATAGAGATTTGGCCTCTGCACCGTTCTTCAATCAACAGCGGAATAGTACAAGATATAAGATCACAGTAGAGGATTTCGCTTCATTCTCGGGTCGTTTCATGGTTTGTCTCCCATCAGTGTCATCAGTATTAAGCCTACAGATAGAAAGAGAGATTTAGTTTGGTGATCAAGAGAGAATTGTAAAGAGAGTACCGACATCTTCTCACAGAGCATTGCTTATGCAATCACGGGCTATGAAGCTAATAAGCAGATCAGTGCATAAGAATGTACACATGTGTACGGATGATTCCTCAGTTAGACATCATCCTGGATGGAAGAAATGTGTACATTCCGGAAGCTTATAGTTGATTTTTTAATGTTACCGTTTTTTGATTGTTACTATCTCGACTACATAGAGGGAAAATTGCGTACACTCGGGACTTAATTGACTTTGGTGTAGCAATCATATCTGCACTTTCCTGGAGGGAGAAATTGTTTCACATCAAGACGCACAACAAATGTCACGTTGATCGGGCTTTAATAAAATATGCCGAGATTAGTCCGAAGAGATGATTAGTGCTTCAACCTTGTTACTTGGAGTTCCACGGTTGTCGACTTCGGTAAAGTGGATAAAATGTGTACTTTGGCTGAATTCAATCAAGACTGGATGCTTCCTAAGTGAGAAAGACGATGTTTGTATATCATCCCTCCCTTAAGATCGGATGTACAATTCTTATCAATCCAAAGGTGTGTGCTGTTATGGGAGGGAGCTGAAGAAGTTCAGAGCATAATTCATATCAAAGCCGAAGTATTCGGATAAGAGAACTTCAAGGATGACAAATGAGATGCAGATTCTGATAAACTTCGACATGACCAGAAGTGCAAGAATATGAACATTCTCAAGACATGCAGCTAATTCAGAAACTTCGTGATGACCAAAAAGTGTAGAAGAAAGATTTTTGAAGTCATGTCAGGAAGTTATGCAAAAAATCCAATCAAGACCGGGTTCGGTAGAGAAAACTTCTATGTCATCCTCAGCATTTCGTTCGTCTACAAGCTGAAGAAATAAAGCTGGAGTATTCAAGTAGATCGTCAAAGATATTCTCAAGGAATACTAGACTTCATTCTTATCATTTTTCTTTATTTTGCTTGTAGGGAACATTGTAACCAATTCACGTGTGAACCGCCATCTTGGAGGGAGATTTTACTCACTTTTAGTGAAGCTGGCGTCTTACACGTGAATTGGATTAGTTTTGGACACTGCGTGTTACGCAGGGGTCTTTTATGTTAACTAGGAATAGTTAGCTTTTTCTTTTTGTATAAATACCACCTCATGGCTCTCCATGAGGGGTGATGTTCATTTTCTTTTTTCCTTAAAAAAATCTTTCATCATTTTGTGTTCAATCCCGCTTCATGCTCTACTTTCTCTCACTAAAACTACACAATGATCCATCTAGTTTATTTTGATCAACCAAGACCTCCCGAAAAGGTGTTTTTGTTCCTTGTCAGGTCTTTGGTGAGTACACGCACGAATACGCCGTATTTTCCTTGATGGATACGGCGTATTAATCTTCAGAATAGTAATCTTCAAAATATCTTCATTTAAGCTCCAGAATGCGCACCTTTTGCTAACTTTCACCAATTACTCCATAATTACTGCAATTATCAAATATAAACGATTAAGTAACAATTCTTTGCAATAACTATAGAAAATGGGTTAATAACATAGGATAAATGATGCTATGAAATAGATGTTATTTGTTGTCATCATCTACCAAAGGCATATTTCTTGGTTACCCACCTAATAGTAAAACATATTTAATTCTTAATAAAAAACATGAGGGTCGAAGAATCTCTAAATGTGAGATTCGACGAAAGTCCACCTCCTAAGTCATCACCTTTAGTAGATGATGATATACTTAAAAGTGAAATCATAGAAAACTAAGAAAAAGACTTGGAAATCAAGGAAAATGAACCATTAAAGAAAGAAATTCTTAACATCAAAGAAACCAAAGACCATCCCATAGATTCGGTTATAGGTAATCTGTTAGGTTCATAAAAAGTGCGATTATGTGGTTTAATTATATTTAGTCATTAGTCTTTATTTTGTTAAGAATGAAAGTAGCTTGTAATAAGGTATATTATGCTAAAAGAAAGAAATAGCATAAATACCAAAGTTTAGGGAACTGAGAAGTGAAACATTAGAAAAAAATAAAGGAAGGAACTCCTCCCTCTTCCTATAAGATACCCCTTCTAATCAACATTAGAAAGGGAAAAGGCCTTAATAATCTTTTCCATTTTCCTCCATTTTTATAACATTTGAAAATTAAAATACTTGCCATCAGTCTACTATTCTCATCTAAGTATCATTGAATGATTCATGTATAATTCAAGATAAACAGACATAACCAGAGTATCATATGCCATTAGAGAATTAGAGTAATTTGATTTGTGGATTGTTACACGTCCGAGTACCATACAATGTAATTCGGAGGATTCAATTGAAATTTTTGATCTTTTGATTTGTATTTTGGTAGCCATTTCGAGTAATTGAACATTATCGAGGTATCTAATTGAATATGACGTTACGAATTACTATGATTTTAGCATTCTAGAAATGTTTTAACCATTCTCCTGGAAAAGGGGTTTTAGTATTCTCGGATCATTTCTTTACATTTTCGGATGTTTGAGTATCACTATTACTTCAATTTCGATAGAAAAGTGTTGTAATAGATATATACGCATTTTCGGTTCTATCTAAAAACGTATATTAGGTGGTTATTCATAAACTTGGTTGTCTATCGAGTTTCATAAGTATTCACACTTTTTTGGGTTTATCGAAAAGTGTGAAAAATGATTTAGTGATTTAATCTCGGAAATTAGCTTATAAAGTGTTAAAACATCACAATTTCACGGTTTCATCATGAATTGTGTTTACGAAATACAAATTCGGCCATTGTTAAACGTGTAAATCAAATTCGGTTCTATCGAGTTTGATGTTATAAGAGTTTTGGATTATTCAGTCATCATAAAGTTCAGTTTTATCGAGTTTGTGGTTATTGTTAAGCCATAATCAAAGGATTTTTCAAATCTCGGTTCTATCGAGTTTGATTAAATCGATTTTTTTACTAAAACAAGATAATCGATTTTTGGGATTAAGTGGATTTCCGAGTTTAATACGTTTTTACTGTTACCCACCAAGAGTTTATGGGGGGGGGGGGGGGGGGGGGGGGGGGGGGGGGGGGGGGGGGGGGGGGGGCTAGTCATTGGGTCCGAGTTTTAGTATTGTCCGATACTGGTTTAAACAACCCTGACCGCGATTTCAAACTTTATGTTATCCGAGAACCAGTGTTAGTCCGAAATTGACAACAGTCACCCGTTAGTTTTGGGATTTTTCTCACAAATATCACTCATTTTTGTCTTCAAAGATCCAATCTTTGAATCATACATAATGTCGACATCCAAAACATATCAACAATCTCTCGCTGATGTCGGTTCTAAGACTAGGCCTCCCATGCTTGAAAGGGGTAGTTATATACTATGGGTAATTAGATTTAGACGATACATAAATCGAAAGAGAGAAAACCAAAAGTGGCTTAACAAAGCACTTGATGAAGGTCCTTATCAGTTTCAAATGTTTGTTCCTACTGGTTCGATAATACCGACACTGCAAACTGCAGAGGATTTACAAGGTGATGAATTATTGCACTATGACGCTGAAATTGAGCTCATGAATCTGATTCTACTTTCTATTCCAAATGAAATTTACAACTCAGTGGTTGCTTGCACTACGACCAAGGAAATTTGGAAAAGATTTGAACGTCTGATGAGGGGCACTATACAAAACCAAGTTGACAGAGAAACTCGTTTTACGAACGAATTTGATCAGTTTGTTGCTGAACCAGGGGAAGCACTTGTTTCTGTCTACAACCGCTTTGCTCAACAAGTATAAATTGAAAAACATAAACAAGCACTCAACGATAAATCGAGAAATCGAGATAAAAAATACCAAACATTTAGATCTTCATAATAATGGCTAATACCCGAAGGTATTAGCCTTCAAACGTCATAATAAATACAAGAGCAATTATGTAGCCAAAGTAAACTAACCGAGTTAACGAATGATACCAAAAACTGAACGATTACTAAAGTATACGGAATTACACGTTGTCTCCTATGGAATTGAATACGTTGCTCGACCTCTTCTGCTCTTTTTCTCTTCTGAAAATCGACTTTTGTGGTTTAGGTATCGAGAATATGATTTAGCACACTTAAAACTCGTTTTTAAGTTTTCTATTTATAAGGTTTGGAAGTCGGTTGGATACGGCGTATCCAAGAGTTGGATACGGCATATTGGGGATTTCTTAGAGTAGGGACCACGCTTGATATCTTTCAGAATGTTATATTGATTCCATATCTTGAATACTGCGTATTGGTTCTCTTTGGATACGGCGTATTGATCTTTATTCCTCTGTGGTCTTTGGTGAGTGCGGGCATGGATACGCCGTATCTTCCTTAATGGATACGGCGTATTGATCTTCAGAATAGTAATCTTCAAAATATCTTCATTTAAGCTCCAGAATGCGCGTATTTTGCTAACTTTCATCAATTACTCCATAATTACTGCAATTCTCAAATATAAACGATTAAATAACAATTCTTTGCAATAACTATACAAAATGGGTTAATAACATGGGATAAATGATGCTATAAAATAGATGTTATTTGATGTCATCAAATATCCCCCCACTTGAATCCTACTTCTCCTCAAGTAGCCTTTAGAAGTTTATAAAAAATGTATCCCAAAGGATATTTTCTGTTAAAGCACTTTTTTGATCTATTACAAGTACACAACCAAACACCTCACAAAATAGGAAGATGAAGACACTCAAATCACTCAACTAATTTATGTGGTAACATGTAACTAATTCGCTAAATTGCTCGGTCGTGACGAGTATTCTATCATAAGCTTGGCAATGATACACATCTACACCGCTAAAGCTAAGGAGTAACAAGTTTATAAAGGTAAATATAGGTTTTTGTATGGAAAGGCGTACGGTTTGATCATTCTACAATCTTTCACCAGAAGTACCATTCCAACAAGGCAGCTGAAGCACACATACACACCCGGGATGCCGAGATAGACATGTGTGTTCGATCACATCCCCGTTCGAATTTAACCAATGGTTAGGACGAAGAATGATATAAGGTAGGAACCTTCTAACTTTCACCAAAAGTCATAAACCAACGAGGTACAAGACATGCATACATGGCCGTAACGACGGAATAGACATGCATGTTCGTATGAATCCTCATTCGTGAAAAATCAGCGGCTAATCATCAGGTGAGAGGGAAGTAAATTGTTGTTAAATAAAAATCAAGAAACAAATAGATTAAGACTTAAGATACAAGTTGCTAGACACTTTTTCCCGACCGTTTACCATGATAAAGACACAACTATTTACAACGTCTTGATCATCGATCAAAAACAACAACCTAAGTTGGCGTTCCCGTAACGGTCAACTTCCCAATCATCCCAAAACTTTACATACTCTACAAGGCAAGTGGCGATATCTTCCACTTTGTACAATACTCTACATCGTTGATTTTTTTTAGACGTATCAATGAATAATCGATCATTCGTGTAAGTCCTTCGGTAATTGCGAAACGATTATCTTCAAACTTTCTTTCTCTTATTGTATTTTTCTCATTTTCATTTTTTTTGCTAATTGTACTTCAAATCTCGGTGTAGTTTCACCATATTCACGATCATAATAATTCTGGGTAATTTCTTCGATAGTTCCTTCATCTTCGGATTCACCAATAATTGTGACGGTTGTAAAATCACATGAGCTTTGACTACTAATATACATTCCATTTTGCAATGCTTAAATTTCCAACCGCACCAAAGATAGAAAATGACACAAGACTCGGGAAATACAAACTTTACACTTTAAGCAACTAGCAACTATAAATTAAACTTAATCTAACAGGTAGGTTTTTACGGTGTCAAGGGTTGGTAACAAACAAATAGTTGGTGTAAATTCCCTAAAGATGGCTCTACTGGTTGTTCTAGTGATCATCACTCTAAAGAAAAGAGTGGAAATAGGTTTAAAACGGGAGGTTAACTAACTGGTGTAGTTTAGTTAAATAAGCAACAGTAAAGGCTGATTTGGTGTAATCCAAAATTTTTACAAATTTAAAAAACAAGTTACCACCCACATCTGAATCCATAGTACTTATCAGTGTGGGTCTCGATGATATACCAAGTGCCAAGATCTAAAGTCTACACATCACCGACACACTCATATTTTGTGGAAGTTGAGTAAACATTTAGAACGGAAAGGTTAAAACCACAATGAACTAACAACGATTATTGTGTGCGGGTTATGTATCTAGTAATTTCACAAAAGTATGCTTGAATTTTTTTTAAATTTGAGCATAATTTAAGCATTTTAGTGTGAAAAATAGGACAAGTAAACATTCTAATTCCAACCCCCATTTGAATTATTCAACGTCCTCGTTGTATATATAAAACATTAAATACGGAAATTTAAAAAGAATTGGAATGAGAAACTCCCCCGATATTTGCTCGGTAGATTTTCCAAGTTACGTTTATGAGCAAGATTGTGTGCTGAAAAAGCATCTGAATCCTAGCACGAACAGCACACACATAGAATTCTAGAAAATATGCATTCCACCAACTTTGTCGATATTTCTTTCTCGAGGTCTTGTATAAAATATATGAAGAACAAGTGCATTCCTATCTTTGTACCTACGGTTAATTTAAACTAAACTAAACAAACTAATTACGGGTCAGACTAGTAGATACGGCGTATCAGTTTAGTGAATACGTCGTATTCAAAAGCTGACAATAATGTTTTTAAAGTGCAATAAAATAAAGACTGACAACGTTCAGACAATCAATACGCCGTATGGTATGGGGCGGATACGACCCCCCCCCCCCCCCCCGTTTTTTTTTTATTTTGAAAAAAATGTTTTGGGAAGACAAACTCGATAAAATTAAATAACAATCTTGGTTGTCTCTCGGGAAGCCCTTTTGTTTACAGTGAAGTCTTTAAGTTAGACTTTTCTTCAACTACCTCTTATTCAGCTCTAGTCACCATCCATCCTTCGTCCATAATCTGAAAGATTTCTTGGTAAGCTCGGCATGCCTCTTTTTTTGTAACAGTAAGATCGTCGTATTCGTCTTCTTTTACAGCAACATACTCTTCATCATCATTAAACGAATATTTGATCATCATATATCTCCTTATATTGCACACCGGTTGCTCATGAACTTCACATAATTCTTTACACTTATTATGTTCATGATTTATCTCATAAGCATCATCGTAGTTTGTATAAGTATTTCATTGTCTCTTTTGTTCATAACGTGACTCGTCATCATCTTCTTTGATATATCCTTCCATGATAGCTTTGTTTCTTAAAGCCTCGTCCTTTAATTTACAATTCTCCAAAGCTTCGTACCACTCGTAATCTTGATAATGGAGTTGTGTAAGCTCCGGGTAAATTTCCTCCATTACAGTATCCATCATCCTTCCAACTACATGTTGGCCATTCCGAACATCCAGTCTTATAATTGAAAGGCTTGCAAGTATGTTTAACTGGTGTGGGTTTGGTCCAAACTCCAGCGTCAGTCCATGGCTTCTCATCGACCCATGGTACGTCCTTGTTCCATTCATAGATCCAATCATCCTTGTAATCTTCATAGGTTTTGAATCCTATAATATCCTTTGTAAGTAAATCTGGATCCACTTCGAGAAGGTAGTTAAATTCCTTAAATGTTGAACAGAGAGGTGTCTCGTAATCAAATATATTAGTGTCGATCCTAAAGACTTCAGCAATATCATCTTCATCATCAGAAGATTCCTCATCAGTGAGCTCTACTTCATCATCTCCTCTGATCTAGTAAATCCATAATGCTTTCATAGTATAATGATCCATTGTCTTGTAGTTGAAATTTTTTGATCCCAACCATTCAATAAATGCAACATCAGACGGATCATATCCCATATCATCATCAGCTTCTTGTTCTGAATCATTATCCATTTTTGAGTCACATGGGATGTTAGCAACTTCAACTTCATATGTGAATAAATCATCATCCATTTTGCTTAATCGACTGACTTCATCGTTGAAAACTTCAAGTGATGCATCGCAAGTGAGCGGAACATCTATGACCTTAACATCCTTAATTTTCTCGAACTCTCCTTTGATAACCTTTGTCATTCTTACTGAAAAATATCCAGAAAATTATCAGTAGAACCAGCGGAGAAAGGTATATAAAAAAATTATGGGCCTTAAGTTCGAGTATGGAAAAGAATTTATATCAGATGATCGATACGCCGTATCCAATGGAAGTGGATACGCCGTATTGATTAGTTGGGATGGATACCCTGTATTGGACAGAGAACTGGATACGCCGTATCCGATGGAAGTGGATACGCCGTATTCAACTGTCGACCAAAACAGTGTATTAAAGAAAAACAATTAAATATGCAAACAATTAAACACACAAATATATACAAGCAAACAATTAAATATAGATAATCGCAAATATTACAGAATATACACTAATCCTAAGGGTTAGATCTAATATAATGTTAAAAACCAAAATATCAAATAAAAATCAAGATTAATTTTTACTCCCCGGCAGCGGCGCCAAAAACTTGATGTGCTGTCGTTGTATGGTATATTTATTAGTTTTAAATTTATATTTTGCCAACTAAACCAAAAATAACACTTTAACGGGCAGTGTACCCGATCGGTAAGTAGTTTCGTGTAAGTATGGGGTGGGGGGGTGGGGGGGGGGGGGGGGGGTCGAACACTTTGAAAACGAAGTAAATATCAATTTAATTAAATATTCTTGTTATAATAATCTATGTTAATTCTATTCTATTCTAAACCTATGTCAGTCTAAATCCTAATTCTAACGGGAAAAGGGGGTTTTCAGCCTGAGAGACTGGCACGGTTTGGTTGGTGTCTATAATCAATTCAAGGCACTTTAACCCACACAAGCTAATTAACAAAAGATGAAAGAGCGGTCGAACCTTATATAAGAAAACTGTATTAACCATTATTAATCCGATTAGAAAGTTGGTTTGTTTATTAAGTGCAAGGATTTCTTCTCTCGAGGTGGCATATCATTCTTAAGACTTAGGTGTTACATCATCCTAAGACCTAGACACAATAATTCTGTCATAATTAAAGCATTCGCATAAAGCATCCTTATTTGCTGATTATAATCTATCTTAGGGATTAAAGCAATGGTGATCTTGTTAAACCCTAGCTCATAGAGACTTTACCCACTTACCGCTTAATGGCAATTTATACACTAGTAGTCCACTTGTCTAACTATCCAATGGAATTAGAACGTTACTTGTTGAATTATCTAGGTCATCTGCTAGTCAACACGATCAATAAACCGTTGGCAATATCCAATTAACTAGTTAAGCCCGAAGCGTATCCTAGACACAGACTTAGAAGGACAATATTTGTGTAACTATAATTCTAGACGTATAAATCACTATATGGAGAGCTATCCCGGACTCTAGATCTACTTAGTCCGCTTCACTAGATCCAGTTGAATGATAGGTCGCATACAAAAGCACGTAAATAAGTATAAATTGATAAACATAAACAAGCATACAACGATAAATTAAGAAATCGAGGTAAACAAATACCAAACATTCAGATCTTCATAATAATGGCTAATACCCAAAGGTATTACCTGCAAATGTCATAATAAATACAAAAGCAATTATTTAGCCAAGGTAAACTAACCGAGTTAACGAATGATGCCAAAAACTGAACGATTACTAAAGTATATGGAATTACACGATGTCTTCTATGAAGTTGATAACTTTGCTCGACCTCCTCTGCTCTTTTTCTCCTCTGAAAATTGACTTTTATGGTTTAGGTATCGAGAATATGATTTAGCACACTAAAAAATTAATTTTGAGTTTTCTATTTATAAAGTCTGGAAGTCGGTTCGATACGGCGTATCCAAGTGTTGGATACGGAGTACTGGGGATTTCTTGGCGTATGGACCACGCTTGATATCTTCCAGAATATTTAAATACTATATCTTGAATACGGTGTATTGAGTCTCTCTGGAGACGGCGTATTGATCTTTATCCTTCTATGGTCTTTGGTGAGTGTAGGCATGTATACGCCGTATCTTCCTTGATGGATACGGCGTATTGGTCTTCAGAATAGTAATCTTCAAAATATCTTCATTTAAGCTCCAGAATGCATGCCTTTTGCTAACTTTCACCAATTACTCCATAATTACTACAATTCTCAAATATAAACGATTAAGTAACAATTCTTTGCAATAACTATACAAAATGGGTTAATAACATTGGATAAATAATGCTATAAAATAGATGTTATTTGATGTCATCAATAAGACATATAAGAGAGAACGCCATCATATCTCCAAGAGATAGAGTATACAGATTGTTGCCTCGAGATCCTGTCAATAGATCAACACCTTCTAGATTACGAATGAAGCAGGTGTGTTGACGAAAAGCAACTTCAATGTTCGAATCATAGAATTGCCCAACGGAGAATAATTTGTATCCAGTTCCTTCTACGTAGTAAACCCTTAATATCGTAACATTCCCAATCTGATAATCACCATATCCCAATATCTTTGCCACATGATCATTTCCGAATTTGACTGTACCTAAGAATTTATTGACGAAATTGGTGAGCCGAGAGCGATCTTCAGTCATATGCTTAGAGCAGCCAGAGTCCAAATATCAGAGAACAATTTGGACGACCTGTATTAATCAAGAGAAGAAGATGGAACATCAGAAACTATGGATCCCTAAGAGTTACTGGGTTCCTTTTTGTTAGCAGATAAATATTTATTATTCTTAGGTTTGCTAACGGGAACATTAGTTTTAGATTTCTTAGGTTTCCTTGAGTAAACCAATGTTACCACAGGCTTAGGTGTATCACTTTCTAGAGCAGTTGGTTTCCTAAGGGGCACTTCAGCAGTTGTGGTTATCCTAGTTAAAGGGCACGCATTTCCTATTATAGTGAAGGTCCGACTAGTAGGTCTCCAAGTGTATCCAATATTTGTGAACACTTTTCCTGTTAGTTTCCAAACTTTTCTCTTTGAACTTTTCTTAACAGATTTAGATTTATTACGAGCATTCATGTCATTGATAAAATCAAAAACACACAAATCATGATTATTAAAAAGTATGCAACCATTACACTTAACACATAGAAGTTCAGAAACCTCATTAAGCTTGGAATGCTGCACATTTGCATTTCCTTTAGGTTTAACAAAACAATTCTTATTTTTCAAACTAGATTTAACTATCCTATGGTGGGCTTCTACTTTATTCTTCTGAGTACTACTTGGTGTTCGCTGAATCTTATCTTTCGTTATATTGCCTGAAGGCTGTGATCCACTAGCACTAGTAGACGGTTTTACTCCTGTAGAAGACAACACAGGTTTATTAGAAACTAGGTTTGAGGAAGAATCTGTTTTAGGGTTTGTGTTTCCTGAGGATGTGACGGGCTCCGTGAATCTAACTCTTTTGTCCTTGTTCTTTGGGGTGACAGCCACTAATTTGTCACCAGAATTGTTGATGCTAGGGCATGTTTGTCTGATTATTATAAGCAACTCCTGAATTCATTTGGTATACTACAAGCAGAGTTTGAGGAATTATTTAGAGGATTTTGTGATTTTCCTAGTTCTACTATTTCCCTAAGAATCACAGCTTCTTCCTGAGTGTATTTAAGGTAGTCAGAGTGAGCTGACCTATTGTTCAACAATCTAGGGTTTAAAGGTTCCACATCAATTTTAAGCATTTTTGGAGCAATAGGGCATTTGGTAACAACATTATCAGCTAAATCCTTTCCTTTATGTTTTCTTAATTCATTCTTGAGAGTTGTAATGACCAAATCTTTTTCCTGAAGACTTACATTTAAATCAGAGATTTCTACAGACTTTTGATTGACTTGACTAACTAAAGCATCACATTGTTCTTTTAAACGAAGTCGTGTTGGTTTGATCGAGTCATAAAGTTGCTTATAGGTCTATTTTAAATGTTCATTTTCAGCAATAAGCTTTGACACCCTATGATCCAATTCAATATTTATCGTTTCAATCTCTTCTATGTCCTTTTTGACCTTATCCTCATTCATATTTTCACTTAGAGATTTAATTATCTCTTTTAACTTCTTTATGACCGTGTCTTTCTCTTGGGACTGAGCTTTCAATTCATTTAATTCAAAATATTGATCAAAACTTAGAGCACTTTGATTTGAAACAGAATTTTCTCTTTGAAAAATTTCCTGATTAAGTTGAGTATCAACTTCTAAAGAAATGCAATGTTTTTCAAGAGTGGTAAAACTTCAGAACAGTTTATTGTAAGTCTCTTTTTCAATGAAATCTTTTTTGTTGAGAAGCTCATACTCGAGTTTGAGACACGTTTGACGTTCATGCACATCACAGAAGCATTATCCACAGTCGAATTCATAATTATGTTCACTATATCTTTGTTGATGACTTGTTTCAAGAGTCGTTCATTTTCATTTAAAACTTTATTCATTTTAACTTCAAACGTTTTTGACTCTAAACGATGGTGTTCCACAGCCTGTTCCATTTGGTGAAAGATATTTTGGACTTCAAAAACTTCATCAATTAAATATTGATCAAATGTATTAAATAAGTCCTTCAGAGCTTTTACAAATGGAATTATTTTATCCCTAAAACAAGCTTTTGTATGTTCAAACCCCCACGAGCCTTCAGTGATGGCTGTGGCCGTGGTTCTTTCTGTGACAACCACGTCAAAGCCAGCAAGATGGTGTTTAAGTTTCTTCAAACTCGTATTTACCATGTTGACTTTAGGAAGTTCTTTCGGAACCTCAACTTTGGTGGGTCTACAAGAAGGAGTGGGATCTGAAGAATTCATAAAATTTTAAGACCAAAAGGCTTGTTCAGCAGATAATTCAGTTTGTGGAACAAATTGTGTTTCAAAATCTTAAGAAAGTTGGTTAAGAGCAGCATAATCTACTGGTGTAGTATTAACTTTCTTTTCAAACATCATTGGATCATGTTGTTTTAAAAGCATTTTTGAACGACTCTCTTCAGCAAGCATGTTAGGATCAAAAATATGGTGTCTATATGGAAATTACACTAGTTTTGGTTTAAGTTAAAACACAAGGACTAAAAGTGTAATTAGTCCAAAGTGTCCTTATGTTTAGCCTATAAATACTCCCCTCTAATCAACATTAGGGGGTGAAGCTCACATTTGTAATTTCCCTTTCATTTTTCCTTTTAATAAAACTTGAAAATTAGAAAAAGCTCTCTCCTCATCATTATGGCTTATTCTTATTTTGAGCTTCCCCGACCTCCCGAGATCGTGAATCATAAAACCTCACAAGTGGTATCAGAGCTGAAGGAGCGATTTGTGATGTTTTAGAGCTTATTCGGTTCAGCTTATTCGGCTTATTTTTAGCTTATTTCGATCAGACGTGGTTTTTCAGCGGATCAGCATATTCAGCAGCTTATTTTTATGCTTAATCTGTTGCGAAATTCGTTTTTATGCTTATTTGGTTTAATAATCAGATCTGGTCTAAAACTGCTTAATTAGTGCTTATTTGTTAAACATCGCGGTTGTGTTTTATGCAATCGTGATGGCCAGATTACGGTTTTATCGTATTTTGGTATCAATTAAGTACTAATTTCGGATCTGTAACATTTTCAATGGTATGATAATATTCGGTAGTCAAACTCGACAGTTGACTGGTCAAAAGTTGTTAGATCTGGTCAAAACGGTCAAACTCGGAACTCTAACTGCTTATTCAGAGTTTCTGACTTAGTGTCCGAAAATAGGTCCGAGAATGATTTTTACACAAGATTCAGATCTGCAACAAATATTCATTTACAATGTTTAAAGAAAAGTTACAAATTCGATTCCGAGAATGAATCTCGACAACCGAGTTTACAACAGATCTACAAATCAAGTGAATCAACTCAGCAAACTCGGTAAGGAAAAAAGTCATATCAGATACATATCAAAATTGTCTACACCGAGTCAACTCAGGTTACTCTGTCGAGAATGGAACAAACAGAAAATAATCATACACAACTACAACCTCAACCTTCATAAACAAATCCAATCTATCCTATCCCATCCTCCTTACACTCAAATTACAACCATAAATATCACTAGACTCGAAACTAGAAAAAAAAACAAGGTTGATCTCAGTTCATACATTCTTGTTTTATATTAAAAGATGTGACATTTACCAAGATCAAAAACACAAAATGACAAGTGCTCATTGATCTGTGTGAAAGAAAAACTCTCTTTCAATATCCGAAAATAAAAGAAAGACATACAACATTTTGTGTTATGCTCTTTTCTTTTGTTTCGTTTAAAAACGCAAAAGCAAAGAGATACAACCTACCTGAGACCCATTACAAGATCTTGAAGTCGTGTGTTCTTTGTGGGTTACACCTTCGTCATCAATGAGATAAGAGTGATAAGGTTGAATGATTTGTTTGAAAGATTGGTGGATTTGTTGATATGAAACGTTTAGAGAAGATAAGGCAGGAAGGATTGTTTGGAAAAGATTGATGGATTTGCTTTGATTCAAGAGAGATGGGGGCGATTGTAATGAGATGTAGGGGTTTGAGATCTCAGATGTGGTATCACTGAAAAGGGACGGATGATTATGTTTAGGGTTTGTGAATGTTATAACTATGTTGTAGGGTTATAGGAAAACTGAAGTGTACTGGGCCTGCTTCTAACTAAAATTCATTTGGGCCGTGTGAATAAGTACATGGGACGAATGGACTGCAATCTGATTTTTCAATAATGGGCCAACAGTAATAAGCTAAAAAGTTTAGACAGTTTAGGGTGTGAAATTAAAGAAGGGCTGAAAATATAGTAAATGGACTTATTACTATTTTTTTGGGCTGGATTAGTATGGCTAAAATGCAAACACAAAAACATCACTTATTGCTTAAAACGATCCGGATAAAAGATTCACGAAAACCGTTCAAAAGGCTAGTCTCGGGATTTAATCGCAAGAATTAATTACGGGGATGATTCGTTATCATTTATTTGAAGTTGAAGTGGAATTTCACGGGTGCGTGTACTTATCATATCTTAAAAGTTGGGGTTGGTTGGATGATGACTTTTAAAGATAACTTGTTCAAGCTTATAACCGGTTGTTGATGAAGACTTAACAAATCTAGCAATATGTGATCTATAAACGCAGAAGTTGGTGCTCAATGCGTACATTTGCTATCACTTAAAGGAGTTACGTTGGAGTGCTCAGTGTCTCACATAGTTGAGTATTTGTCAAGAGACTTAGGTCTACTTATACTTCAAGGAATTACGTTGTAGTATTCAGTATAAGTTTGGAGTCACGTGGATAACATAAGACATAAGTCACAAGTTTGGGGTATTCTACTTTAGCATCAAGTTTGTAATACTGTATTTTCTCCATCAGTAATCATTATAAAAAGCTGACAGAATACGAGGTTGGAATTAAATAAGTCTGAGGAGAAGCGACTTCACACACGACTTCTCTATCGAACATTAGGGTGTAACCGAATTATGATTATTTCGATGCTCATCGGATATAATCAGGAGGAAGAGTGTTCGATAGATGCCACAACTAGGGGGAAGAAATGTGTACATCCGGGACTTAATTGACTTTGATGTATACAACATAGTGCAACAACCAGGGGAAGAAATGTGTACATCCGAGACTTAATTGACTTTGATGTATACAACATCCGAGACTTAATTGACTTGGAGGTTCTTTCTTCTATGTGTTGTTTGTGTGAAGTATGTGCATGTTCCCCTGAGTGGATTGGCTACTAATCAGCAATGAAGAAGTCAGATTTGCTGCTAAGTGTGGTTTACTTCTTCTTCTATAAATTCCGCTGCGAGCTTAAACCGCTATAGTTAGAAGATTTGTCAACTACATCAAAGTGTCATATTTGCTTCGAATGGCTATCTGTTTGGGGGGAAGCAGTTGAACTGCTTAAAGACATGCGGTATGAACTGGGGGGAAGTCAACTCAGTTTATACAAATTACATTGTATTCTCTACAAGTGAAGGAATGATTCAAGCTAAAGTACATGTTGAAGACAAAGCAAACTGCAGATATCTTTAGCTATTTGTACTTGTAGGATACATTGTAAGTAATTCCATATGCCACCATATTGGGGGAAGATTGTTAGGATAAAAAATATGGTGTATATATGGAAATTACACTAGTTTTGGTTTAAGTTAAAACACAAGGACTAAAAGTGTAATTAGTCCAAAGTGTCCTTGTGTTTAGCCTATAAATACTCCCCTCTAATCAACATTAGGGGGTGAAGCTCACATTTGTAATTTCCCTTTCATTTTTCCTTTTAATAAAACTTGAAAATTAGAAAAAGCTCTCTCCTCATCATTATGGCTTATTCTTATTTTGAGCTTCCCCGACCTCCTGAGATCGTGAATCATGAAACCTCACAAAGCATAAGGGTCTCTTCAGAGTCAGGAATCATAATAGCACTAGTGTTCTTAATGACATTGTTAGCCTCAAAATATTGAGTCGAACAATGGAAGTTCGTTCATTAATTATATTAGGTCTCGGTCATTAATTAAATATATGTTGTAATAGGCTAGACGGGTAAACGGGCTCTTAAATGTAAGCTAACCGGTCACGTGTATCGGGCGAAAGCCCAAGTAATCCCGAGCCCGGCCCGTAGAATTACTAAAGGCATGAAAGCCTTTTAGTTTGATACTTATACACCTCCTCAAGAAAAGTGAGGGGGGTTGGTCATTTTGTATTTTTTTTCATTTTACAAGTAAACTCTCCCAATTTCTATTCTCTCTTACTTTCTCTCTCTAGTTTCTCTCTCTACATTTCTTCTCATCATCTCCTAGCTTATTTCTTGTTCTTAATTATGAAGTGAAGTGATTTCTCGGTTCTTACATTTGGTATCAAGAGCCTCGGGTAGATAGTGGTTGTTTTGTGGTTCAATAAGCTCAAAAAGCTTATTTTCGTGGCTTATTTAATCATATAAGCTCACGGCTCATAATTTTTTTGGGGCTTATTGGTTCGTTTTTGCTTCTCTACTCCTTGCTTCACTTGTTCTACCACTTCTTGTGTTTCATTTGTAGTTATAAGCTCAAAATTTCGTGGCTTATTTTTGACAATAAGCTCACGGCTCAAAATTTTTGGGCTTATTGGTTCGGTTTGCTTGTTTACTCCTTCATACACTTGGTCTACATCTTCTATTGTCACTAAACTAGTTGCTTCGTTTTTTAGTTTCAAGATTTTCGAGCTTATTTTCAAGCTTATTTTTTTTGCTTATTTTCGAAGCTAAGTGTAAGATTAGCTTATTTTTTGTGGTCCAAACCGGTCAAAATCAAGAGACCAAGATCCACAAATTGTGCTTCAAAAGATAGTGACACTTTGTTTGCTAGTTTAAGTGGTCCTCACCCGATAGTGACACCGAGCGGAACATGTATAAGGCCAAGCGAAATATGCAGGTGTTTATAGCAAGCGAAATATGTATGTTAACTTGAAGCGAAATATGCAGGTTTAAGTCAAGCGAAATATTACATTAACTAAAACGACATTGCCAAATTTTTTGAAATTCAAGCGAAATATGAACGAGTTCAAGCGAAATATGCAGTTTTGATTTCAAGCGAAATATGCAATTTTAAGTTCAAGCGAAACATGTACGATTGAGGACAAGCGAAATACGTTTTAATTTCAAGCAAAATATGCAGTTTTGTTTTCAAGCGAAATATGCAATTTAAGTTCAAGCGAAACATGCAAGATTGAATTTCAAGCGAAACATGCAAGATTGCCTTTAAGCGAAATATGTTAGCTTTCAAGCGAAACATGCAAAGTTGATTTTCAAGCGAAATATGTTGAATTTCAAGCGAAACATGCAACACTGAGTACAAGCGAAATATGTTTCAAATTCAAGCGAAATGTGCAGTTTTCTAATTAAGCGAAATATGCAAACTCTTCAAGCGAAATATGCAATGTCTGTTTCAAGCGAAATATGTCAATTAACATTCACGGTTTTCTATTGATTTTGTAAAATCCCGCGAAAGACACAACTCTTTTCTCGGTTTTAATCATAGACTTGTAAAATAATCCCGTGAAACGTTTATTGCTTTCTTTTTACCACTACTTCTAATCACAACAAATCTACTTAAGATTCCTCAATCATTTTTTACTTCATAATTCTCTCAGTCATTCATCATGAAACTCTAATTGTAATCTTCCACAAACCGCTGGCAAAATGCATAAACAACATAATGGACTGCCTGGTTCAAGGGATCATCCACTAAGCTTCGCAACAGGACGATAATGCACAATGGCGTTCATGGTTCTACGGAAACATTGATTCACAAAACAAATGTGATGCCTTTCGACAGTAAGTCTCAAAGGTCACTGACACTCCAACTATTGTCATAACATCAGTTGTTCCTGCAACAGGAGGATTCTCTTGCAGTTCCTCGAACAATACAACGTCGAGGGAAGTTATATGAATCTGTCTTCCGAGAACAGAGCTCATTTTGGAATCAGAAAAAAGAAGCGATTCATTTGATATTGACTGGAATTAGAGATTAAATATACTCAACTATTGATGCATGTCAGACAGCTCAAGAAATGTGGGAGCATCGAGGCTTACACAAGGTGAATCATCACTATTTAAGGATGTTCAAGACAATCTTTTTTTGGGAGTTTGGTCAATTCACCTCTCACGATGGAGAAAACAATTGAGTTCTTACTACACAAGGATTTACAAGTGATGAATGAATTGATCAGAAAACAATTTTACATAGTTGGCTATGATGCAAGTCAATGTTCAATTTCTTCAACAACTTCAACCTGAATGGTCAAGATTTGTAACAATTGTCAAGCAACAACTACAAATTGGATGGGAAGTGTCATATCACAACTCTTTGACATTCTGAAACAATACAAAAGAAGTTAAGGAAACTTCGTGCTTGAAAGGAATGGCAAGAATGCTAACCCATTAGCACTTGTTGCTACTGCTCATACACTTCAAGACACTTATTACCAATCATCAAAACCTCACAAACATGATGCACCAATACAAAAGCTTATTTCAACCAGATCTCATGTAAATTACAAGATACAAAGGCAATGAGATAGCCAATCAAATAACAGCCACCCTTGAGTCAGCTTCTGAAAGAAGACAGTTATCTGAACGAGCTCAGAAGGGAATATAAGGACACTGCTGAATAAATTGGCTCTCATAGCAAAGTACTTTAAGAAAAACTACAAAACCTACCAGCAGAACCTCATTATCCTTCCTAAAACACCAGAAACAAGAATGTGGATACTACTCCAAGGTATAAGAATGACAATCAGACTAGACAGTTTGGTAATCAGAGGGCAGTAAATGTTGTTGGGGCTAGAGAAACTGTAGGTGGTCAAGTAGTGTAACAGTCTGGGATACAGTGTTTTAACTGCAAGGAATTTGGTTATTATGGCTAAGGAATGAGAAGCCCAATAACGGTGTTAAAGATCCACGTTTCTTAAGAAAAAGATGTTGCTATGTAAACAAGCTGAGTACAGGTGGTCTTCAACTTTCAAGCAGAGGCAATCTGACTGGCTAGCAGACACGGATGAAGAAATTAATGAACAAGAGTTGGAAGCACATTACATTTACATGGCAAAGATCCAGGAGGTTCCTAATGCAGACTCAAGCACTAACGCTGAGCCATTGGAATAGGTGCAATACGATACTGATGATAATGTGTTTGCCAATGACATACAACATTTTGAGCAATCTGAATCCATTACAAATAAATTAATAACAATGTGCAGGTGGAAAAGGGGTGGATTAGTAATGTCATTCTGACTCACGGTATGTGTGATAATGATATTTCAGGCATGACCAAAATGATTGTTAGAAGTGATGATGAACGTTTGTTTGCACTTGCTAATTTAATTACTAATTTGAAACTTGATGTCGATGAAAATAAAAATATTCAAAAGCAATTAAAGAAAGCAAATGCAACATTGACTCAAGAATTAACTGAGTGCAAATCTATTCTTGCAGAAACTAGTAGAACTCTAGGGGAATCTAATAGTATCCGGGATAGTTGCTTAGTTGCACTTCAAAATAAACAGACTGCGTTTGAGATGGTACAAGGCCTATAAGGATCGTTAAGTTGACTATGACAAATTGATACGTAAAGTAATTGAAACTCTAATGACTTATTAGCTACAAAAGAAATTGACTTAAAAGAAGGTTTAAAAGTTAAAGCCTATGAAATTTCTGTTGTCAAAGATAAACACGATGAGTTAGTCAAACAGAGTCTTTTAACAAAGTCACATTATGAAGGTCTTGTCAAAGAGAAAACAAAGGTAATAACGAATTTGAAGCTTAAGGAAGAAAAAGATATGACAAAATGATTTCAATGGAAATACCAATTAAGTTCTTGAATAAATTGTAGTACAAAAGAAGTCAACCAATCCAATCCATTCATTTCGTTAGCACCCAAAGCCCTACATTTATATGAACAGACCCATCCTTTGCCAGTGTTCAATGTATCTCAAAAAGGCCTCAATATGGAGATACCATGTTGTATCGTTTCCCACATGGACCAATTCTGATCCTGCAATAGACTCGTCCCCGATGATGAGATTCAGACTCTTGAAGAGAGAGTCGATCAAAATTGAATTATAGACTTAGTGAAACCTTTTGACTACACAAAGTAAATAGGTCTTTATTGTAATTTTTTTAACCCACGATCTCAGCTTTATGAAATTCAGGTTTCGAAATAGGCTAAATGAAATAAGAAAGAAAATGTGGAGAAAATCATTTGTGAAAACAAAACCAAATATTTTCAAAAACATCAATTTCTTACCAGTGTCAAAATTAATAAGCAAAAGTAGACAAACATACAATGTCATGATGAATAACATTAATCATCTGAAAGAAATTGTTGATCAAGCGTGGGTAAAACATTCAAACGACCGTCTTCATCTTCGTAACCCAACTGCTCAAGATATGGATATCTAGTTAAGGACCATGCCCTTGCCCGGGCGTGGTACCTTAAGACTTAGATGATAGTTTCGCATTTGTTCATGAACTTAAGCAAGAAATGCATGCAGATTTAAAGTACGTTGAATCTCTTGAAGATGAAATTGATGAACTTGAATCTGATAAGGCAGAATTTTCAAACATGTATGATATGTTTTTGCAAGAATGTATGTCGAATGATATTATGTGTTCATATTTGCAATCTTCATCTGATTTAGATGAGATCACTGAATTACAATGCTTATATCTTCATAAAGTCAGGGAATGTGATTGTCTTGCACAAAAGCTTTCTGAACAAATCGAATTTGTAAGTAAAGAGATTTACACTGAGCTTTTACGAAGTTTTGCTAAATTAGAAAAACAGTCAATTTCTCTTAAAATCGCTTTACAACAATGTCAAGAACAACTGAAAAATGACACCGTTTGCAAAGAAAAGGCGTCAAATGTATTTTCGAAAAGGAACTATGAACCTGTATTTGGAAATACAAGATTTGAAAAGGCTCAACTGCCAAGACTAAGAACTTTGCAATACAGTGAGTTAAAGAAAACTCTCATTGAAAAATGAAAAGGAAAATCTTCTGTGGACACTATGTTTGATAAACCCATATGTTTGTTCGGCAACCAACTGCGATCAACGGGTTTCCACAAAACATCAGTTTTAGGAAACCGGGCTACTTTTTTAGACTCTCTTAAGAGAACAAATTTTGTAAAGAAAAGGTCGGTTTCAAAAACTAATGAGTCAGATGGTTTATCAAAACCAGTCACTCCACAGAATTTGCCTCGAACAGCAACACAAGTTGTAAGAAACACAAATGTGATGTATCGAATTGCAAGTAGTTACATACCAAAACTAGAGGCACCGCAGGTGACTCGGACTTCTAGGAATACTAATCCTCGCGTGTCTACATCTACAGGAGTAGCTCACAGAACTAATGTTAGCAGACCACAGCCTAGGAGCAATCAAATGAAAGATAAGGTCCTGCCAAACACTAGTCAAGTGAAGTTTAAGAAGACTGAAGTAGAAGACCACCCCTTTGATTCTCGTATTTCTAAACAACAAAAGTCTGTAACTGTGTGTACTGACAGTTGAATATTCCAGACTTCGATTGTTAATGCTGTTTGTCTACTTGTTGGAAAATGTTTGTGTTTAATTTGAATCTTGATGCTTGTGTTTTCTTAAGTTTTTGAATGTCGTGAATGCTAGAACTAAAAAGCCTAATGTAGTGCCTATTAGTACTAGAAAGCCCAAAAGTTAAGCGAACAAATATGTTGCAACACCCCATAAAAAATACGTTGCATCAGAATCCACTACCACAAATTCTAAGAGTTACTATAGGATGCTATATAAGAAAACTAGTAAGGCGTGGAAATGGTGGATAGCACAACAATGCCCATCAGCATATACATGGGTTCCTAAGACAAAAAGGAAATGGGTACCTAAAGTTAGGAAAATGATAGTAGTGACCTAAGACAGTTTGTTTTGCCCATAGAAATGTATCTAGGTTAACTAATGTCTAAAACTCACAAATACTTTAGGATCCAATTTGTCATGTATTATATCGTCCTCTAATTCTCTTGCAGATTGTACAACTCATCCTATTTATTGTTGACTCGGGATGCACAAAGCACATGACGGGCAATCTACCACTGCTGTACAATTTTGTTGAAAAAATATTTGGGTTACCGTTCATGTTGGCAATAGGATTAATTTGCTTAATTCTTGGGTTATGGAGATTTGGTTCAAGGAATATCGATCCAACAGGGTTTCTTCGTCGAAGGGTTGCGTCACAATCTGTTGGGGATTTCATACTTTTGAGTTGATTATGACATAACATATTAAAGATGGGAGGACCTACAAGACAAAGCTGGAATAACTTTAATGCTGAGTGAATGATTAGTCATAACGTATAATGCTCAGCTAAAAGATAAGATCAAACTTTAATGCTGATTGAAGATTAGTCATATTGTATTTAATGCTTGATTATAGTTTTCTATTTTTTTATTTGGATCTTATCTTGTCTTGTACCTAAAACCCTTAGTTATGTAAAGAGGGGGTAGGCGGATTGAGTATTGATTATCCATCATAGTTGATATCTCTAATGAGGTGTCTATTAGTTATCTTCTGTGTAAAGAGTTTGTCACTGGATAAAGTCGAATTAGTTTATAGTTAGTAGTTTATGAATAAACCTTTTTCATATCATTGTTTGGTCTTAGTTGTTTATTCCGCTGCCTGTGTTCAAAGTTATGATATCCTAGATTGGGCTAAATCGATTTATGAAGCCTACAATTAGGTTTCACAAATTGGTATCAGAAGGGGTTGTTTTGATATCTAGGATTTCAAGGTTTTATAGGGTGAAGGATGACGTAGAAGCCTAAATCACTGGTGACGTGGTTTGGATCTTGATCGATGTTGTGTTGTTTATGGCTCGTTTTGGTGATTTTTGAAGAAGCATTTGATGTAGTACTTATTTTTTTGTAGTTGATTTTCTCAGGTTTTGTTGTTCTTATCATATCTTAAAGGATTCGTGGTCACCTTTAAGATACTTGTTCGTGATTTATAGAGGCGGGGGTAACGAAGACTTGCTGACATCTAGCAAAGGTCTTGTACGATTACCTTATGATGCCTTACCTGATACCGTAACATTTGCTATCTACTTTAAGGAGTTACGTTATTGTGTCAGTGTTCATTTAATAGAGGAATGAGGATTTTGTCAAGAGACATAGGTTCTTACTTATACATAGCAGGTATGAGGATCGACGTCCATGTGAGATAACAGGATATCAAGACACAAGTTTAGGAAATTCAACTTCTTCAACAAACTTCGTAGTATTCGTTTTTCTTCATATTGATAATTTGCTGGCTTGGAGCCTACTGAGTCCTTGATTTAAGGAGATACGTAAAACATGTTATTAGAACTTCGAATGTTAATGCTGTTTGTGCTACTTGTGGAAAATGTGTGTTTAATTCGAATCATGATGCTTGTGTTTCTAAGTTTTTGAATGACGTGAATGCTAGAACTAAGAAGCCTAATGTAGTGCCTATTAGTACTAGAAAGCCCAAAAGTCAAGCGAACAAATCTGTTGCAACACCCCATAAGAAAACAGTTGCATCAGAATCCACTACCACAAATTCTAAGAGTTACTATAGGATGCTATATAAGAGAACTAGTAAGGCGTAGAAATGGTGGATAGCACAACAATGCCCATCAGCATATACATGGGTTCCTAAGACAAAAAGGAAGTGGGTACCTAAAGTTAGGAATGAAGGTGTGACTAAGACAGTTAGTTTTGCCATAGATAATGTATCTAGGATAACTAATGTCTTAAAACTCACAAACACTTTAGGATCCAATTTGTCATGTATTCCATCGTCCTCTAATTCTCTTGCAGATTGTACAACTCATCCTATTCATTGTTGACTCGGGATGCACAAAGCACATGACGGGCAATCTATTACTGCTGTGCAATTTTGTTGAAAAATATTTGGGTACCGTTCGTTTTGGCAATGATTAATTTGCTCCAATTTTTGGTTATGGAGATTTGGTTCAAGGAAATATTACGATCAACAAGGTTTACTACGTCGAAGGTCTCAATCACAATCTTTTCTCGGTTGGTCAATTCTGTGATGCGGATTTAGAGGTTGCATTTTGGAAATCTACGTGTTTTGTTAGAGATCTTCAGGGAAACGACTTACTAACCGGTAATCATGGAACTGATCTCTATACAATTTCTCTTCAAGAAACAACTTCATCAACTCCAATCTGTCTCATGGCTAAAGCATCACCAACTCAAGCATGGTTATGGCATCGAAGACTTTCTCATCTCAACTTCGACTACATCAACTTGCTTTCAAAGAAGGATGTTGTGATTGGTTTACCAAAACTGAAGTATGTCAAGGATCAACTATGTTCCTCTTGTGAAGTGAGTAAAGCAAAACCGTGTCTACATCTACAGGAGTAATTCACAGAACTAATGTTAGCAGACCACAGCCTAGGAGCAATCAAATGAAAGATAAGGTCCTGCCAAACACTAGTCAAGTGAAGTTTAAGAAGACTGAAGTAGAAGACCACCCTAGGATTTCTCGTATTTCTAATCAAACAAAGTCTGTAACTGCGTGTAATGACAGTTTAAATTCCAGAACTTCGAATGTTAATGTTGTTTGTGCTACTTGTGGAAAATGTGTGTTTAATTCGAATCATGATGCTTGTGTTTCTAAGTTTTTGAATGACGTGAATGCTAGAACTAAGAAGCCTAATGTAGTGCCTATTAGTACTAGAAAACCCAAAAGTCAAGCGAACAAATCTGTTGCAACACCCCATAAGAAAACAGTTGCATCAGAATCCACTACCACAAATTCTAAGAGTTACTATAGGATGCTATATAAGAGAACTAGTAAGGCGTGGAAATGGTGGATAGCACAACAATGCCCATCAGCATATACATGGGTTCCTAAGACAAAAAGGAAGTGGGTACCTAAAGTTAGGAATGAAGGTGTGACTAAGACAGTTAGTTTTGCCATAGATAATGTATCTAGGATAACTAATGTCTTAAAACTCACAAACACTTTAGGATCCAATTTGTCATGATATCCATCGTCCTCTAATTCTCTTGCAGATTGTACAACTCATCCTATTCATTGTTGACTCGGGATGCACAAAGCACATGGCTGGCAATCTATTACTGCTGTGCAATTTTGTTGAAAAATATTTGGGTACCGTTCGTTTTGGCAATGATTAATTTGCTCATTTTTTGGTTATGGAGATTTGGTTCAAGGAAATATTACGATCAATAGGGTTTACTACGTCGAATGTCTCAATCACAATCTTTTCTCGGTTGGTCAATTCTGTGATGCGGATTTGGAGGTTGCATTTCGGAAATCTACGTGTTTTGTTAGAGATCTTCAGGGAAACGACTTACTAACCGGTAATCATGGAACTGATCTCTATAAAATTTCTCTTCAAGAAACAACTTCATCAACTCTAATCTGTCTCATGGCTAAAGCATCACCAACTCAAGCATGGTTATGGCATCGAAGACTTTCTCATAGAAAAACTGAGGTTTCGTCAACATGTAAACTATGCAGATTGATCTCTTTTAAAAACAATATTATCCAGCTGTTTGATCTTCTTTTCTAAAGCAATCTCTCTATCAATGTTTCTAGATTCTTCTTTTTTAAAATTATTTTTGAGAAGAGTAACTGTTTGGATTAAAGATTCCTTTTATTTTACATGTTCTGAAAGAGTTTGTTTAAGATGATCAATCTCTACAGACTGTTCACATGAATCTAAAACATTATCTTTACTCTTTAAATCAACATTTTGTTCTACTTTCAAAACTTTAACTTGTTCCTTATATCTTTCAAGCTCAACAGTTAAGGTATCAATGACACGTTTATTGTCAAGATTTATCTTGGTACAATTAACTACTTGGGTTTTCAGTTGTTTAATCACAGATAATATCAGTGCATCTTGTTGTGCAGATGAGTAAGAATTCTGAATAGCTGCCTGTTGTGATTCTTTCACATACTGAGAATAAGGAACGATATTGCTATCACTGGTTATTTTAGTCTCTAAATGGTTCACATCATTCGACTGTTTAGAAGATGGTATCACCTACACACCTTGATTAATCATATTATTATCCACATTATCAGGATTGTATACCTCAGCGAGAGCATCTGAACCATAATGAGATAAATTCGCCATGAGAGCAACTTTGGCAGTGTTGAGTTCATCATAATCAGAGTCATATGTATCCAAATCGTTGGCTTGATAAGCAGCATTATGAGTAATGAAAGTCTGTTTGGCTTGATCTTCTGCTATTCTTGGATCTGCCAAAAATGCTAGTTCCTCCTAATGTAGATTTTTTCCATTTGCTTGAGCTTGTACCAACAACACTTTATCCTTAAACCACGAATTATCCCGTTTCTTTTTAGGTTTAGTGCACTATTTGGCATGTGTCCTTCCCATTTGTAGTTGTAACAAACAATAGTCCTTTATTTCCCAGAATTTCTTCCACTTGCTCCTGGAGTATAGGTCCTACTTGTCCCCGTTGCAAAAGAAATTTGCCTCCCCTGTACTGGTTGTAAGGTTACTCTTCTATCATTAATGGTAGCTTGTTGCCTAGGGTTTGACGAATTCCTCAGCTGGTTGTTAGTAGTAGGATAGCGAGATGTGACGACAACTGATAGGAATGACATCATATGGTTGTTGGAATCAATGGGATCATCACCTTGCTTGAACACTAGAATAGTTAGACCTAAGTCTAATTGGGGAAATTCATGTTGTTGTTGGTGGTGGCTAACTGTGGGAGCATATTCCAATTGAGGGATAGATGATGGTGGAGAATAAATGTTGTGATGAACTGATGATTGATAATCATTGGATGGATAAGTGATTGAAAGAGGTATTGATGATTGATTGTTTGAGTATTGTTGAGACTAATAAGGTGATCCATACTGTGAAGACTGATATAGTGAAACACGTGGTTGAAATTAAGAGTTTTGGTATGAGTTCTAATGAGTTTGATAAGGAGACTGGGTCATCTAATGGGTTGCCACCAAAGTAAGCGGATCTGAGTTACGTTCATGGATAAAACAAACTTCATTTGCATGAAATTCATATTGTCCCAAATAAGCATGAAGCTGATCAATATTAGTTGTGTGCAAGTCCCGAACCAGTTTGACATCGGTCACAAATTTGCTCCAGTCTAGAGGAAGAGTATTTAAAAACTTGGTGTTCACTTGAAATTGTTCCAATTTCACATTGTAGATTTTCATGTCATTGAGTAGTAGTGAAAATATCAAGTAGAAATCACGTAGTGTTTCCCCTCCTTATAAGCAAACTTATCGAATTCATCATATAATTTGCACTCTCTTTCCTGTTTCGTCAATGAAGTTCCTTGCATGAGAAGTTAAATTCTTTCCCAAAGTTCTTTGGTGATTTGATGATTGCTAACAAGTGCATAGACCTCTGGTGGTAATCCTTGGAGAATGATATTTGTTTCCTTGACATTACAATCAGCTTGAATTTCTTCCGTAGCAGATAACTCAAAATATTTCTTTGGTCTAGTCATTGTATTCTCCTCAATCGTAGGCCAGATAAGTAGACCATTTTCAATGGATTCAATGATCATTCGTCTATGTTGTGTATTCATCATGTACAGCTCCATTATGCTTTTCCAAGAATCGTACATATCTTTTTCCAACATAGGTGGACGATTGTCAGCACCCGAAAGAATCGCTTTGTCAGCAAGAGTCGTCATTAAGAAATTTGTATGTTAAAAGATTACTTGTATGATCGAACGGTGATTGAAAGAAATTATGTTTGAAAGTGTTGTCTTTTATGTGTTTTAAGTTGTGAAACTACACGGGATTTTACAATTATTGACAAACCCGGGAAAACGAGTGAATGTTTCACAGGATTTTACAAGTCAAAGAAATAAACCGTATAATTTTCGATTAGCAAACTTGAGGTTTCAAAGAAAAATTACGGATTATGTTGCCAAAGAAAACTGCCAACTCGGTTGAAAAGGAAATTTGCGAGTTCGGTTATAACTGATAACTGCCAAATCGGTTAACACTGAGATGCTGCTAATCTGGTTAAAACTGAGAACTGCCAATTCGGTTAACACTGAGATGCTGCTAATTCGGTTAAAACTGATAACTGCCAATTCGGTTAACACTGAGATGCTGCTAATTGAGTTAAAACTAAGACCTGCCAATACGGTTAACACTTAGATGCTGCTAATTTGGTTAAAACTAAGAACTACCAATTCGGGCAAACTTACAAGCTGCTAATTTAATTAATTGCTAATTCGGTTACGAAACCCAAAAACACAAAAAGACTAACTTTTGAACTTTTTTCCTAAATTTTCTTGTACAACTAGTGTTACTAAGCATATAGGTACCTTAAAAATGCAAACTTTATGGTTTTTAAGCCAAAAATTTTGAAATCAAGATTTGTACTTTATAAGACGTTTTTGAAAACAAAAGTTGTAAAAAAATGAGTTTTTCTTGATTCAAAACTTATACACCTATATCCTAAAGATACTAGATCAAATTTACTAAGGTAAATAATCCTTTAGTGTACACAAGAGCTTCGAAAACAAGGAAAGAACAAGAAGTAGGCGTACAGTTTGGAAACAAAAACAAACCAAAAAAGAAAACAAACACTAAAACTAAACAAATCACTCCATAGCTCTTGATACTAATTGAAGAACAATCAAATAACATACATGAAAGGAGAAAGAAAGGTGGTTTTAAAGAGAGAGAGTGGTTGGATGGACATTTTAGAGAGAGAAAGAAACATAAGAGTAAACTTGTATTATGTGTGTGAATTAATGAATAACCAACACCCTTTCCATAGCATGGAAAGGGTATTTATACCTCCTATGGCCGGTTTTGGCCTTGGCTTGCATGGGCTTTCCATGGGCCTTGAGTTAACTAGCCTAGTAATTTTCCAAAAATAAATAAACGGTCTATCTAACGATATCTATAGAAGTGACTGACACTTTTGTATTCCTAACATGCAAACAAGTAATGATTTAAGAGTCCTACGCATTATCCTTATGATTTTGCCAGAACATCAGAGTGATACGAAAGTTATTCACAATGACGATGGAAATCCTTCTAGAGCCAACATCAAATAAGCTCTTGGTAGGTGACTTGTACGATTCGGTACGAATCAAGCTTGTGACAACTGGAAAGAAACGATGGTGCGATTCTATATGAATCAAACTTGTTCTAGTATATGAATTGACGATTGATGAATTTTGAAATGCTTAAAACTCTCGATGTATCGCAAAACACTTTAGCAAGTTACACATCGATTGATTTTTTTCTCAAATCAATTTTATTTCAATCGGTGAGATAGTAACTCGTTGGTTCACTCTTACTGTGTTGTCTGCTTTGAGACGTCTAATACATATATGTTAGAAAGATTCAATACTATAGCTGGAAACCTGTCAATAAGATTCTTCTCAAATTGAATCTACCTGAACACAGGTTGATCCCTACGGATTCGAAGGTTACTCTAACCAAACACGGGCGAATGACAAAGCCATATTCGTCCCCCAGATTTATTGCTAACTATTTTATTTCAGGAATATATAAAGATGGACATGGAGGTACCTGGTTCTAGCAGACTCACAAGATTCATAGCCACATGCTCACAATCAACTGGCGTATATAAAGACATCATGAAAGCTCAAATACATGTTTTAAGACTTCCGCTACTCTGATATCGTACGTCTTTCTTGAAGCAACAAAGTATAAAGTTGATACCGTATGAAGTGTTAAAGTTAAAGAATATCAAGAAAGATGGTTAGACTCGCTTTCAATATTAAGAACAATATGAGCATGTTGGTCCAGAAGTCACAAGATCACAAGAAGGAAAAAGATCACAATATGATGATAAGAGATTATGCTTGGTTGATGATCTCAAGAAGCTAAAGACCACATTCAAGTCAAGTTTAAGTTATCAAGCCAAAGCCTAAAGTCAAAGATCACTACAATATATCACAAGTTCATGATTGAAGATTAAAGACTACGAGCTCAAGACGAAAGACAAGCATAGTATGCTAGGATTAACTTTTTGTAACATGGAGTGACCTCCCTTAGGGGGAGATTGTTCGGAATACGAAAGTATCAATCACTTCCATAATTATTGTATGACGGGCTCGTAGTATAATTGTTAGAACTTAAGTAAGCTAGTAAGGCCCAAGGCCCATGGTAAGCCCATCAAGAATACCATGGCCGGCCATAGACTAAGTATTTATACCCCTCTCCATGCCTTAGAGAGGGTTGGTTGTTCACTTTTCTTAATCTAATTTTGTTCATTTTCCTTTCTCGCTCTAGAAGTGTTCATCCCTCCTTTCTCTCTCTAGTTCTTCATTCTTTTATGTGTAAGATTAGATAATCAATATTCTATAATTTTAAAAGTTTCATTATTGTTCGTACATATAAATACAAAAGCAATCTACTTTAAGTAAAGAACATGTTTTGATAACATGGCAATCGATGTGATCTCTATTTGTGGCCTCTATTGTTCGACAAAATTATGTATGTCCTCTTTGTGAAGATGACCAATTGAGATTATTCAAGGTGTATAATCAGTTGGGTTGAGACATCGAAGAGATTCCGGAACGTGACAAATTGCTTGGAATGACTTAACTTTTGTGATTCACCTTCTACCAATAGTCTGATGGACTCCTAAACATAAATGTCAATAAGATCATTAGACATTAATCACTAAAAGTAAGCTTTTAAGCTACATTCAAAAGTAACCTAAAAATTGGATATGGATATATCATTATAATTTTAAAACAAACATAAATCAAACGACATGATAATTCATTTTCATATTTAACAGAAAGTATTATTCAAGAGAAAGTTAAAGCAGAGTAGGTAATAAAAATATATCTTTAATTCATCATTAAGAAATGCATAATCTTATCAAGTACACATGATTTGGATACAGATTCAAACCAACTACTCAAAAATTATTTAATCTACACAATCATGGATCAACTAGGCAAATCAATACGAAGTTAGCATCACATCATGAAACGCCCATTTCCAGACTCAAAATTTGACCCAAAATCGAAAACTTTGCGGAAACATAAGACCGGGAATGACCTTGTGTCATTCCTTAATATAATTTTTAAAATACATTACTATTAGACCTTTATAAGTTCCATTATCATAAAGTAGACTCTATAAGCTTTCCAACTATATAAAGAACTCATTCTAACTCTTTACAGTTTGGTTTTTACGGCAAAAACAAAATTAACAATAACCTTATCTGGCATGAGATTACGCCGTAACCACTATGGTTACGCCGTAAACTCATTTCACCCTTTTTGTTACGGCGTAACAAAAAGATTAAGCCACTACAGAAGGTCACTTTACCCTCCAAGTAACCCTTTTTTACTTAAAACTCAACTACATTACCATTAACATACATAAAACATCATTTTCATAATCAATTGTAATCTAAACGACCCATAACTATGCACTTCACGGGGTTTACCAAACACCCGTTTTGACCCTTTTTGCATAAAACACTTTACGACATACTTAACCACTAATCTATCATTAGAACTTAAACATAAAGCATTAACAACACTTTTGACAACATTTATTAATAAACCGTTTAGACTCATGGGGGTTTAACTTGTTCAAGCTCAGCATCTTCTACCACATTTATACGCATAGTACAACATTTCCATCATTCGAGCTTCCATGTCTATACACTAATCCACACATTACCTTCCTTGCATTATACCTACAAAACATTAAACATCTAAACCATAAGCATGAGGCTTAGTAAGTAAATGACAATAACATGATGTTATATTTCATGAATCACATAAGTATCATTCACATTCAACTTAATTCATCATGCCATACTTCACATTCATTTGCACATAACACATAATCCAATTACAATTCAACATACATATAGTCCTTACATACCTTAAATTGGTCCCAATTAGCTAAACCACAAACTTGGCTAGTTTTGCCGAACTAGCACCTAATTAGCCCTTATTCCAATCATCATAAGTCAAAGCTTCCTAAACCTTTATTATCAACCTCCACATAATACATTTATGATACAATCAACATAATCTCATATTAAAACCAGTTTACTTACCTTAGCTCCAAGCTAAGAACATCAAGCACATCAACATCATTATCATCCAAAGCTTTCCTTCCTAAACCATAATTTTACATATTAAAGGGATATTAATAACATGGGTTTATTCAACCATAACTTACCTAATTTCCATTCTTAACCATCATATGATCATATCTTGATCATATGATGTAAAACCCAAATCTTTATACTTAATCTTCACTTAACCTTAACCCTTATTAATAAACATCTTAATTATTGTTTTAGAATATTAATTTCCCAAAACCCCCAAATTGGTTACATGAACCCTAACTTATAAATCATCCAATTAACTTAATAATTAAGTGGTTACTTACTTTTAGGATCATTACTAAGGCTTATCTCCTTGATTAAGACCATAATTCACCTCCAATTCTTCACTAGCAATTTCTTATCTTTTCCCTCTCTTTTCTTGGATCATCATACACCAGACACACACATGAGATGTGTGTATAAAAGTCTAGAGATATTTCTAAATATCTCTGGTTAGTTGGTACTTTGGCCAATTGGCACAATAAGTCCCTCAAGTCCCTTTTCTTTTATTTTTTTCCACATTACTTATCTAGGACCTTTATCATTTGGCAACTTTAATCCCTTAGTTATATTCTTTTCATAATGTGACACATTAATCTTTCTAAACCCATTTACATAACATTGTGTTGACTTATGGTTTGATTATCGGGTTGACTAGCCAATCACGTAACGTCTTCAAACTTACAAAAGTCTTAGTCAAACTTATTTTATGGCACTATCGTAATTAAATACTTATAAACGGGTTTTGGGGTATTACACATCATGTAAATGGGTGGTTAATTCATCATTAAGAAATGCATAATCTCACCAAGTACACATGATTTGGATACATAAACGAACCAACTACTCAAAAATTATTTAATCTACTCAAGCATGGATTAACTATGCAAATCGGTATGAAGTTAGCGTCGCATCATGTGGACGGGTGGTGGTAGCATGTGTTCTTGAGCACCATTGTCATCCTTCACGATAAACATTGTATCCATCCCCCAAGTAAGGTGACGTTCTAGATGCAATGCATAAACCATACACCTATTTAAAGTTTATAAGAGAAAGACTTGACTTAATTATCATAAAAGTGATTAAATAAAATGAAGTAAGTTATTAGATTATAGAAATGTGTTGTAGAAAATGAATCTTACCCAGTTCATGACAGAAACTTACCATTTTAAACCTTCTAAATGATATAGTTCCAAGGGCATTTGATTTTGAAATGTGCCCCATAGTGTTGCTCGTATAAATAATATAGTTTAAGCAAATAAATGTCGAATCAACCAAATAAATATCCATTAAAATCTTGACATGAAGACATCAATTATTTCTTCTGCTGATTTCACCATTAGTTAATCAAGCATTATAATATTATAAGTTCGTGCTCATTACCAGATTCTATGCAAGCATAGTTTGTGTGAATTCTCTGCATGGGATTAACACTTATCTTTATGTCAGGTGATTGTCAGAGATGTTGTCAGCAAAGCGGTAATTTCTCTACATAACAGTCCTATCACATCATTATATTTGATCCCAGTGGTATCTTATTAGTAACAACATTGGTTCATGGGCATAACTTTAATGTTTTCCGTATCATGCCGGGAGCTAAAAATGGTGCATCTTACATACGTCTTTACAGGCTTCAACATGGGATTACGAATGCGGTAAGATTCTTGATGACCTAGGTTCTTCTCTTGATTTTGGATTTATGCAATATCGTACTTACTGACTTCTGTATAAAAACAAACATAAAACTTAGGTTATACAGGACATAAGTTTTAGTGTGGATAACCGATAGATTAACATAAGTTCATCAAGAAGCACCAACCATCTATTTGCTATATCTCCACCGAGGGACCAGTTAATATATAATCTGCTGAAGAAAGTATAAATAGTAGCCATAGGGGATACAATTATGATGCTACCAATAAGCCTGCAGATTGTTTTGCTTCTAGACCTCCAATTACGGGATATAAAGAAATACCTATCTCATTTATATATTGAAAAACACATGCTGATTGCTATTCTTTAGTTATGCGTTCATTCTTTAGTTATGTAACCTGTATGCATTGTTTGGAGTTATGACTTTGGAGTTATGTTTCACGTCCTACCTAATTTTATGAGGTTACCCAGGATTCCGGATTGTTCTACACTTGACTAGAAGACTTAGTGGAATTCTATGGAAGGTGGGAGAAGGTCTTGAAAGCTCTTAGAAGCCCTTAAAAGCTCATGGAAGACCTAGAAGCTTCTTGTAGAAGGTTGTAGAATACGGGCCCTTTTAATAAAGCCCATTTATAGCCCTAGTTTGTGTAGTATAAATAGGACCATCCTCATTTGGGGAATTCATCTCATTCTTCACTTATATTCTCTTTTTTAAAGTTCTCCTTAGCAATACAAAGCATTTCCCCTTTCACTTGTGTCCCTTTCTTTAAAGCTTTTTTAGTTGCCTAGATCGTTGAGTGTTTGAGCAAGGTTGACTTAGTTGAGACTACGTGTCGCACGAAAGACCCTTGTCGAGACAAGTCTGTGACAAGTGGTATCAGAGCAAGGTCGATTTGAGGAAATGGCGATTGAAATCGAGAAGAACATTGCTAGTGGAAGTACAGTTATTGACGAGAACAGGGGCCGGGACTATGTGCATCAAAACCCCAAGAAGAGAGGTACGTCCAAGGAAGTTGTGAAAAGTTTGGATCAAAGAGTGACGGGTGTTGAGACATCTACGACGAAGTTAAAGAACCAAGTTGAGGGCTTGGAAGGTTTGGACTCTGATTTCATGAGTAAGAGGGAGGACTTTCGAGTAGCCCTTAATACTCTTAGTGGCGACTTGAAGCGTGAAATCCACGACTTAAGAGTTTTGTTCATAGGCGAGATCACGAAGATACAGGAGGAGTTTGGAGAAGAGGTCTTCACACTTCATCAAGTCATTGAAGACTTGCAAGCGGATATGGCTTTGTGCAAGCGGTCCTTGGCTAGTGGCGGCGGCAACACTAATCATGGTCCGAAGATTGATGTTCCTAAACCATCACCGTTCGTGCGAAAGCAGGAAGCTAGGGCGGTTGATGATTTCTTATGAGAGATGGAACAATACTTGGAAGGTGTCAACGTGATGGATGATGCTTTCAAGATCAAGATGGCGACCCGATACTTGAAGGATACCACGACGTTATGGTGGAGACCTCGGTATGAAGATATCAAGCTAGGTACGGCTACTATCGATACTTTAGCTGAATTTGTGGCGGATTTCAAGAAGAAATTCTATCCGGAGAATGCTAAGAATGAGGTGAAGAATCGGCTTCGTAAACTCAAGAAATCTAAGACAATACGAGAGTACGTCAAGGAGTTCACCACACTTGTCTTGGAGATTCCGGAGCTTTCCGACCAAGACTCTCACTTTTACTTTCTTGATGGTGTACAAGGATGGGCTAAGATGGAGTTGGAACGACAAGGAGTTCAAGATCTCTCTACGGGTATTGCTTATGCCAAGGTTTTGATTGACTTTAGTACGAGGAGGGACTCATCTAAGCCGAAAGATCATAAGGTGAACCAAGAGAAAGGTGAGGGAGAAAAGAATGCCTAACCAAAGCATGAACGTAAACCTCCCACTAGAAAGGATAAAAACTTGAAGATGAGCTACAAGAATGGTGGATGCTTCATATGTGATGGACCTCATAGAGCTTGTGATTGCTCGAAGAAAGCAAGCCTTAACGGTTTGTCAGCTTATGGAGACGAAGAGGCGAGTGATGGCGGAAGCATGGGTTAGATAAGGATCTTAAATGCAATCAAGGTGAAGATGGAGGTGCCGAAGGTTGTAGGAAAAGGCCTACAATATATGGAAGCAACCATCAATGGTGTTAAGGTTTGTGCTCTTGTTGATTCTGGTGCGACTCATAACTTTGTAGCGGATGACGAAGCCAAACGGCTAGGGATTAACGCTACGAAGGAAGTGGAAAAATTAAGGCGGTAAATTCTCTGGCCAAGGCCATTCATGGAGTGGCTAAGGACGTATGGGCAAAGATTGGAGAATGGGAGGGGATGATTGATTTGTCGGTGGTCCCGATGGATGATTTCAAAGTGGTTCTTGGTTTGGAATTTCTCAATAAGGTACGAGCTTTCCCTATGCCGCTTGCTAATTCCTTGTATATCTTAGATGGCAAAAAGACTTGTATAGTGAGTACAGAGCGAGATGCTAAAAGTGGAGTAAAGACCCTTCCGTCTATGCAATTCAAGAAAGGATTCAACAAGAGCGAGCCTTTCTATTTGGCAGTAACAAGTCTAGAGACGGATGAGGGTTTAAGCAAAGTGGAGGTACCAAAGGCGATCGAGCGGGTACTTGAAGAGTTCAAAGATGTGATGCCTAAGGAATTGCCCAAGAATCTACCACCTAGGAGGGAGGTGGATCATACCATTGAGTTGGAGACGGGTTCCAAACCCCCCGCCAAAGCCCAAAGAATTGCCCAAGAAGCCACCACCCGAGTTGGAAGAGCTACGCAAACAACTCTAGGAGCTAATAGATACGGGCTATATTCGACCCTCGAAAGCCACGTATGGTGCTCAGGTGCTATTTCAAAGGAATAAGGACGGGTCCTTGAGGATGTGTATAGACTACCAGGCACTTAACAAGGTAACAATCAAGAACAAGTACCTTATTCCTCTCATTACATATTTGTTTGATCAACTTGGAAAGGCGAGATACTTCACCAAGTTAGATTTGAGATCAGGGTACTACCAAGTACGGATAGCGGAGGGAGATGAGGCCAAGATGACGTGTGTCACTCGGTATGGCTCTTATGAGTTCTTAGTTATGCCATTTTGCTTGACCAATGCTCTCGCGACATTTTGCACCCTTATGAATAAGTTGTTTCACCCGTTCCTTGACAAATTTGTGGTGGTATACTTGGACGATATTGTTGTTTATAGTCATACCTTGGAGGAGCATGTCTTGCATTTGAAACAGGTGTTCCAGGTATTACGAGACAATGAAATTTATGTGAAGTTTGAGAAGTGCTCTTTCGCCCAAGATGAAGTCGAGTTCTTGGGGCACAAGATCAAGGACGGTGGATTGATGATGGACGGTGGAAAGATAAAGGCTATTTAAGATTGGGAACCACCAACCAAGGTTACAGAGTTGAGATCTTTTCTTGGCTTGGTGAACTATTATCGAAGGTTCATCATGGGATACTCGGCCATAGCATCCCCTTTGACGGACCTATTGAAGAAGAACAAAGCTTGGATATGGGACGAAGAGTGCCAAGAGGCGTTCGAGAGTTTGAAGAAAGCGGTTATGGAAGAGCCGGTATTGAGACTACTGGATGTGACCATGCCTTTCGAGTTGTACACGGGTGCATCAGACTTTGCTATTGGAGGAGTTTAATGCAAGACGGACACCCGATCGCATTCGAGAGTCAGAAGTTAAATGAGACGAAAAGGAAGTACACGGTGCAAGAGAAAGAGATGACGGCAGTTGTCCATTTCTTGAGGATTTGGAGACCTTATTTGTTGGGTTCAAGATTCATGATCAAGACGGATAACATTGCCACGAGTTATTTCTAAACCAAAAAGAAGTTAAGTCCCAAGCAAGCTCATTGGCAAGACTTCCTAGCCGAGTTTGACTACCAATTGGAATACAAGCCGGGGAAGGCTAATGTGGTAGTCGATGCATTGAGTCGCAAGGTGGAGTTTGCGGCCATTACCCAGGCCCAATTCTTCCTCCAAGACCGAATAAAATAAGGGTTGGAACATGATCCTTTGGCCAAGAAGATCATAGCTTTGGCGAAAGACGAGAGGACCCGAAGATTTTGGCTCAAGGGAGACATGTTATTCACCAAAGGAGATCGGCTTTACGTGCCTAAGTGGGGCGACCTTAGGCGAGCAATCTTGAAAGAGTGTCATGATTCAAAGTGGGCTGGTCATCCGGGGATTACGAGGACGTTTACATTAGTCGAGGGCACTTATTATTGGCCAAAGATGGGGGACGATGTTGAGACATTCGTGCAGACGTGCCTTATTTGCCAACAAGACAAGATAGAGCAAAAGAAGTCAAGAGGATTGCTAGAGCCTTTACCGACGCCCAAGGGACCATGGGAGAGTGTTTCCATGGACTTTATCACATGCTTGCCGAAGTCAGAAGGAGGTGGAAGTATTATAGTGGTGGTGGATCGATTCTCGAAGTATGGAACTTTCATAGCCGCACCACCCGATGTTACGGCAGATGATACGACCAAGCTCTTCTTCAAGAATGTGGTAAAGTATTGGGGAGTGCCACATGTGATCGTTAGCGATCGAGATCCGAGATTCACGAGGCGCTTTTGGACGGAGTTGTTCAAGATCATAGGGACGGACTTGAACTTCTCCACGAGTGAGTGCTAACCAACATGATTGGGCAAACGGAGAGGGTAAATGCACTACTGGAGCTTTATCTTCGGCACTATGTGAGTGCTAACCAACATGATTGGGCTAAACTCCTTGATGTTGCTCAATTCTCTTACAACATGCAACGGAGTGAAGCCACGGGAAAGAGTCCTTTTGAGTTGGTCACGGGGCGCCAACCATTGACTCCCAATGCCTTAGCCGCATCATACGAGAGGAGTAGCCTGGCCGCTTACAAAACCATGAAGGAGTGACACGAATAAGCGGATTTGGCCCGGGCATCGTTAGACAAGGCGGCTAAGAAGATGAAGAAGTGGGCGGATGAAAAGAGGAGGCACTTCGAGTTCGAGGTCGGAGATCAAGTGACGGTGAAGCTCTTGCCTCAACAATTCAAATCGCTGAGGAAGGTTCATAAGGGATTAATACGGATGTATGAAGGCCCTTTCCTGGTGATTGGACGTGTTGGAAATGTATCTTATCGAGTTCAACTACCGCCCAAGTTGAAGATCCACCCGGTCTTTCACGTTAGCTTTCTCAAGCCTTATCATGGAGACGAGGAAGACCCGAAACGAGGGGTGTCCAAGCGGGCACCAACAGCGGTTGTTACTTCGTACGATCGAGAGGTCGAAGAGATTTTGTCGGATCGTACGATACGAAGACGAGGAGTGCCGAGCTATAAAGAGTACTTGATCAAGTGGCGTGACTTGCCCAATAGTGAAGCAAGTTGGGAAGCGGAAGACTTATTGTGGCAGTTTGCGAACGAGATCAAGAGATATCATGAGGATGGCACGACGAGGACATCGCGAGCTTAGGTGGGGGAGGATGTCACGTCCCGCCTAATTTTACGAGGTTACCTGGGATTCCAGATTGTTCTACACTTGACTAGAAGACTTAGTGGAATTCTATGGAAGGTGGGAGAAGGTCTTGGAAGCCCTTGAAAGCCATTGGAAGCTCATGGAAGACCTAGAAGCTTCTTGTAGAAGATTGTAGAATACGGGCCCTTGTAGTAAAGCCCATTTGTAGCCCTAGTTTGTGTAGTATAAATAGAGTCATCCTCATTTGGGGAAATCATCTCACTCTTCACTTGTATTCCCTCTTGTAAAGTTCTCTTTAGCAATACAAAGCATTTCCCCTCTCACTTGTGTTCATTTCTTTAAAGTTTTCTTAGTTGCCTAGATCGTTGAGTGTTTGAGCAAGGTTGACTTAGTTGAAACTAAGTGTCGCACGGAAGTCTTTTGTCGAGACAAGTCCGTGAGACGGCAACAACTAATTCATTTAATTGTTTCCTAATTACATGTACAAATACAGTTACCGCATAGATACAAAAATGACAATTTCACATTTTTATTTCTTTTGCGGAAAACGAAAATTACAAACTAGATTTACAGTCCATACCTTCCAATTTAACCCTATATAAATATTAGACATATACAACTATTTAATTTTGTTCTAATGAATATGAAAATAACGTTAAGTGAACGAAACACTTGAAACCATATTTTAAAATTCAGTAAATCAATTATTCAATATTATTGTTTGGCATATTTGTGTATATGAATTATGGTATTTTATATCGAGTTGAGATCAACATAGACCCAAAATTTAGCATATACCCAATGAACCAATACTAGCCACTTAATTTTTCATCAAAATAATAAAAATCGACTTTTCACATCTTTTTTAAAATAAAATATCTTGCAAACGGTAAATCGTCAAACGACAAAAAATACATCATCGCGACGAATGTTTTTTTATCTTTTAGTAGACATCCACTTCGATATACTTTCGAAGAAATTTTTTTTTCGATTTTTTTTTCAGTCACGTCTGAAAAAATCACATGTGATTTGTGATACAAATCACATGTGATTTCATAAAATCACATCTGATTTCATAAAATCACATGTGATTTGTGATACAAATCACATGTGATTTTTTCTAGACGTATCTAAAAAAATTCGAAAACAATTTCGTCGAAAGTATATAGAAGTGCCCCTCTATAGAAAGATGATTTAATTCTCGTCGCGATGCTATGTTTTGTTTTGCGTAACGATTAACGGTTTGTGAGATATTTAATTTTTAAAAAGACGTGAAAAGTGGATTTTAATTATTTTGATTAAATAATGAGTGGTTATAATTGATTCATTGGGTCTATGCTAAATTTTGGGTCTATGTTGAACTTTTGCCATATTATATCTCATTTTAAAATGACATTTTTATTTTGATAAAAAATATATTATAAATATATAAATATATCAGATATATATATATGTATATAACATGTGTGGTATATAATATATATATATATATAGATATATATAATATATATATATTAATATATATATATTAATGTATGTATATAATCAGTAATATATAAGAATAGAATATATACTGTACATGTATATATACATGGTGTATAAATACATGTGTACATATATATAGATGTGTATATATATATATATATATATATATATATATATATATATATATATATATATATATATAAATACATATATAACAAAATATATATATATACATATATTTACATAATACATATATATACATATAATATTTAAAAAAAATATAACACACATATATATATATTATATATAATATACACCACATGTATATAATACACATGTATATATATCACTGGTAAATATACACATGTATATAAACATAATTAGTATATATATCTACCATTATATATAAATATATAAAAAAGAGGATCCAGTGAGAATAAATAAAATAATAAGTGGTGAGAAGTGTACTAAAACACAAAAACACACATTTGAGATCAAGGAATGATTACATTAGATTCGTTTTTATTTATTTAGAATGCATCCATTTTGAGTTTCGACGTTTATATCGAAACTAGATGGTGAAAATAAATTGCATGATTTTGTGCACATGCAAGGAACAAAAACAAAGAAAACATCAGAAAAAATAGCCTATAATATTACGTAATACATCTAATAAAAGTTAGGAAACACATATGATTTGCGTGATAATGCATCTAAATTATAGAGATCAGTCTAATTTAAATCATTGCATCCGCAGATATGCGATTATAGTTACTTCTTATCCTTCTTATTTTTAAAAAACTTATATTTGATCTTAACTATATATATATTAATAATAATAATATTATAGCGAATAAATATAAATATATATATATAATAAGCTAATCGATTGAAAAGTTTTATTTTGAGAAGATTGAGAAGGTTCTCAAACGATAGATGATTTAACAAGTGATTCAAATTTGTACCACGTAGAACTCATTCAATGCAATTTTAATTCAAAATGTGTAAAAAAAATAATGAATCGATGTTAAAAATCTCTCTCTACGATTTTTTTGATATAAAAAAAAACAACAATACTAGAACATTTGTAACAGTTTTCATTATCTTTAACCAATAACTCCTTTTAACATATATATATATATATATATATATATATATATATATATATATATATATATATATATATATATATATATACACACACTAGGTGCATGGCCCGGGCGGGCTTGTTTTATGAATGTCGTTTACTAAAATTTGAGTAAAGGTAAATCAATTATATATCAAATTATTTATTGAATGCAAGATATGAATGTTCATCTGATAAGAGAAAATAAAGTTAATAAATTATTCGCAAGAACAAAGTATATGTTGTGTATTTACAATCTTTAACACAACCAAAAATCTTCAAACTTTATAGTAAAAACTACATATTCCTTGCATCACAAATCAAGAAGTCGACAACCATCTTTAAGAGAAAATCCTAAGCATCATCTTAACCGTTTTTTCACACACTCGAAATATTATAAGACTTACAAAGAAGTTGCCTCTTAAAAGATTGAGCTGCACAAATGATATATCTATATTGTGAGAGAATAGCTTATAAGCTCATAAGCCAAATATAAAGGATTTTATTAAAACCCTGATAAACTTACCTAAACACTTCAGTGGGGTTTTTTTCGTTTCCAAATTAGCTAATAAGCCGAAAAAGTTCTGCTATAAATTACCTTTGCAATCTGCAAACCAAGAAATGCAATCAAAACAAAGACATATTCTCGCAAATAGTGACTTGAAATGTTCATATATTAAAGAAATATACGCATACAGAATATTTAAAAATATAACACAGTTTCATCATTAGGGTTTTAAGAAAAAAGAGACGTACCTCAGACGATCATGTACTTCCTGTTGCTGGAGGTTCATTATGGTTTTATGGCATATATTGTAGGTTATGTGCATATAAATACATGTTGGATGAATTTCGACCCATTCAACCTATTTACTTCAAGTTGTTTGACACGCTATAGATAAATCATATAACCCATATCGACCTATTTATAAGTAAATGGGCCACAAATGAGTATTTTAAAGTTAGTTGCAAGCCAAAGTTAATATCAATATCTTTGTCTAATGTTAAGGCCATGATAAATACTATGTAAAAACAAATAAAAAAATCACGTGAAAGGTTAAGATCAGTAACTTTCTTTAATATTCGGACAACAGCAAACCGAAGTACGGGCTCAGAAAACTTAAGCTGTGTGATAGTGATTTAGGGGTCGATTATCCGCTAGTAACACCACTAAACTCTGCTATTGACACGGGGATTAAAAAATTTAAAATGTGCATTCACCTTACAGAAAACAAAAAAAGAAATATCATGTCTTGAATCAATAGTCACGTGAAGGCGGGGTAGCTTCAGGACAGCTTTTATGCTTTCTCTTGAGGTTGCGCCCTTAGGCCACTCCAACCTACCCTTTCTCACATATTTCTCTGCATGTCGGCTGTAGAAAAGTAGCATATAATTTAGTTGCAAGACAATACCAACTATATGTATTCAGACTGAAAATGATTAGAGAAATATCAATTACTCATCTTTCTTCAACATGTGTGATGGCAATGGGTCAAGGACCCTCTCCTTCATAGCAAGATGTTCCAAGTTCTCGTATGTTTGGAACAAAGCCTCGCCCTATCCAAAAAGAAACAGTTGAGCATAAGCCAAGAGCCAAAGACACATAATCACCAAAACTAAAACAAAATAAAGACCAAACTTACTGAGCAAAGCTCCACCAGAATGCAACCAACACTCCATATATCACATGGGTAGCTCCATACATGTCCTATTATATAACAATAGTTTAGTAAGTTCTGAGAAAACACGGTTATCAAACAAAAAATATAGGTGAGACATATTTGATCGTGCATAAAAATATAGATAGAATCAGTACCCAATATGACCTCTGGAGCACGATAGTGACTGGTAGAGACGATGTAGCTCTGACGGTCATATGTATTTCTACCAAGGTCAATCACTTTGATTGCACTGGATTTCGGGACTCTCTTAGAAAAAGAGCTATCTTTTAGAGACTTGGATGAACCCTACAACATATACAAAGAAACTATAAATAAATCACACACTGAAACACCACTATCAACATAATGACAGTGGCAAACCAATTATCAATACCTTGTAATTAGGTACCTTAACATACTATGGAGACACAAGAAGAATGTTGTCAGGCTTCAAATCAGTATGAATAAGCCGCAAGTTACTGCATACAAAAGAACACATAAGCATGTAGCGGGGTCCTAGTGCAAGTAAGAAAAATCCTAATTCCTCACATCATTTTCCTGATTAACTTTCGCCTTGAAGTGCAAAACTCCAAAACACATCTTAAAAAGCTGTAACACCTATGCCTCTAAATTTAGTTCAATTCAGCTCACTAAAAAAATGGGTCTCCTGAAATGCAGAAATGTAAATACATTTATGATAAATGTGGTAGTAGAAGATAAAGAACAGTCGAAGAATATCCATATTGTTCGGCATGTTTTGTATCAAATTTTGATGAAGAATCCCTGGTATTTGAAGACGTTTTTATTTCAAAAGAAGTGCTGGCGTCTTGGGCACGAGATCTGTCTCTGTTACATCTTGGTTTTGACTTATTGTTGAAGCAATTACATTGAGTTCTTGGCATGTCTGCATGACTGCATCTGTATCTGATGCACCTTTGAGTTCGAATGAAAATGAGACTACTTTGCTTTATGTCGCCAAAGAATACGGTGAGGAAGTGAAAGGGAAAGATGCGCAAGGTTCTGTTTAGTGAGTTTGAACATGAAAAAGTCAAGTACTGACCATCAGACCTCAAAGAACATGAGTGTATCTCAAGCTTCTGAATTTAAGCATGATGTAACACAGCTAGTAAAGGTAAAAAACCAAAGAAGAAAACAAAAGAACATCGCCTTGTTGATTCCATGATAGTGCCACTGAACGTCAAAAATTAATTTCAGTAAACGAAAACTAAAAAGTTCCTACCGATGTGGTATATGATCGAAATATCCCAAATGCTGAACAATTTAAAACTTCAAAAAATGTAGGTAAGATCGACACTCTGAGAACCAGTAAATCAACCAACCCATAAGACCTGAAATTATAAATGAAATTAAACAAATAATGTAGTGAACTATAAAAATACTAAGAAGCATTAGTGAAGTCCATTTATACGAAGTTGTTTTTAACATCATACACAAACAAAAAAAGTAAGAATTGAGGTACAATATGTGCCCTGCTAGAGATCGTATTTTTTTATCCTAGTTGCACATGTACCACACACCAGCATTAGTTAAATTCTGAACATTACAAAAGAACGGCAAACTAAGACTACTAAATTAACAACTTTGCCATTAGATACAACTAACTTATCAATTAAAACTTTATTACCTTGTTTGAAAGAAATTTAGAGCTCCCTGATTTCTTCAAGATAGCTGAATCGCCGCTTATTATCACATCTGAAAAAAGTCAGAGCCAACCTTCTACCAGCTAGTATTCTGCACCATCATTTCCTCTACAGCCTCGATTTCAGACTCCACTACCAGGTCAGCATCAAGTGTTGCAAAATCCAACAGTATCAGGACTACCAGCTACTGGAAATCTTCAGACTTTACATCCACAACATCCTGGTAGTCTGCCTAATCGGGCTAAAAACCAGCTGGCAACCTCCTCATCTATGCTACAGTACCCTGGTCAGCATGCTTCTACAAAACTGAGACTTAATTCCTTGTTAGTTGCTTCTATTCAGCCTTCTATTCCAAGTCAACAGGTGCCAAATAATCGACTTTATCATGCAGATTTATTGTTTATCTATGGTGTTTCATAGAGTTGGCAAAATGGGAAGGTCAGGTGGGTTGGGCAATGGGTCAAAGTAGGCAGGTTTTAGGAAGTGCTCGGGTTTAGATGGGTTGACCTCGCAAAAACTCCTTTGTTCATTTACTTTTCTCTTTTTAGAATTATGTTACCCTATTACTAAGCAAGGGTTGAAACTGTCGCGGTTAATTTTCTTATCTACATTGCGGTGTTACAGTAATTGTGAAAACTGATAAGAGATCTATTTTATGATAAGGTCATTACCGGCAAACAGTTCACAACTACTAAACCAATTTTAATTGATGCATAAACTGAATTGTCTTCTGATTTTTTTTAACTCAAAGCTGTTTTTTTAATATATTTATTGTCTTAACAGTCTAGCTCCTCATATGTGTCAGCTATACCAAATAACGGAAAGAAGGATCACGACAATCCTCAACATCAAATGCAAAATCCTGGTTGGGGGCGGAAAGTCGATCCTCATCCAAAAATGGCATCTAGATTACATGAAACCCCAACATATATCAACATATTGTCATATTCTACTTAGTATGAGTCAGGTTGCATGTACTTTTTAAACAGTGATGGCAATACGGTTTCTGTTTCATCACTGTGACGAAAATATGAGCTCAAAAGAAAAAAAATGGTTCACTGAGAAGATTTAGGAATGTAGAAATAAGCACCTGGGATTCCAATTCTTGTATCCTGAACATCTCAGCGTATCAAACAATTAAAAAAACAAAGACGAATAAGAAGATATACAAAGACGAATACAAATCCAAACAGCCATTATTATCATGGAGAAAGTATTATGGGTTTGTATTCAAAGATATACTTAGCCAGATTTAGCATGTGCCAAGACGAATGGTATTTGGACATTGTTCTGATCACATCAGAATATATATAAGACCAACAGCTGGAACACTCATGCGGTTTCAGTGTACGATAAACAAATAAGCAGCTTGTGGTTATCAGCTCAGCTGATGAGCTTAATAATCTCGTTTAGATTAGCAGCAGTTAGCAGTTTACAATGCAATAAGCTAATAAATTTCTGGGATTGCTCATTCTATAGTGCATAATGACTTGCATCCAAATCAAAGAACCCAAAATAGTTGTTGTCTGGTGTTGCTGTAATAACAACATATACATATAAAATATAGCTTACCCGATCACAATAACGATTATATCATAATGCCACTAATCATCCAAAAGGTATAAGTATAGCTTGCCCTAATTAACTTACCCAGACAAATCATCATCCTTAATATCTAGAGATATTTGCACCAACATATTGTGAAGAGATATAGTTACTTGTTTTTCTGCTTGCCCTTCATATATTGGGTTTACTCATTGAACTTACCAACATATTCCATCTTGGTCATCTTGAACGAATTGTACAATATCCAATATCGAACATATGAGAATAGCAACTTATGTCTCCAAATAAAAAATCGGTGGTTTTTTAGGGTTTATGAATAAAGTGACAAATAAAAACATTTAAAAAGATAAAATTTACAAAAAAAAAAGAAATTGCTGACATAGCATCTGACATGACATTATGATGTGACATTAAATGGTCAAATAACTCCTGTTATATGTAATGTAAAGATATATATAATGTAAAGATATATATATATATTGTAAGATAATACATATTCTGAAGTCAACCAATTTTCACATAGCCTTTGATTGCGAGTAAATTATATTGCCACGTACATGTCGATGCAACAATCGGATATCCGGCTATTTAATAAAATAATTTGGTTGGTTTATATTTGAAAATCCAGTGAAGAACCCACAGTATTGTTGGGACCAATCGAGCAAATGATTCTTCATTTTATGCTTCTGAATAAATAATTTTCACATATTCTATTTGAAAAGAATAATTTCCCTCGTGGCCTCATGTTCATCAGTAAATATTACTCCATGTTCGTATTTGCATAGCATTGTAGTATCTACATGCTTTTCTTTTTTACGAGTATAATTTATATCGCATATCGTTCCCAGTTTATATATAACTTTATATATTTTAATTGAACGACGATATATATTAAAAAGAAAAACTAGCAAGGCGTTAGAAAATTACAGAGATGATTGCAACCAATCGTTCCAACTATTACAAAGATTACCTCTAAATTTAAGTCATGAAAAAACAAGACAAATAAAATCAAAGATATCACATTTCCATGAGAGGTGAATGTGATATTATTTCTAAAACGCCAAAGAGTCCAACAAGTAGCCGCAAAAATGGCATAAGCACAATCCTTCTTGTCCTTTGAGGCGTGCCATGACTGAAACCAATTGTCCCAGTCGTCACATGAGTTAAAGAACGGGAGCGTAGAGCCAGTCCAAGAGCGAACAAGACACCAAACAACAGAAGTTGTGTCACATGCGAAAAAGGTATGCGCATTTGATTCCACATACCCGTTGCAAACCAGACATGTAATCAAATCAATATCCAAACCTCGGGATGACAAGTTTAAACGATTGGGGAGCCTATCTAGGAACAACCGCCACATGAAAATATTAACCTTCTTAGGGATTACATTATACCACCGGGTGCTTGGGGATAAGATAGGAATAATGCGCTCATCAATGTGCTTCCTAACCTTATTCACCGAGAAGGTGTCATCATGGTAAAATCTCCAAATGCAAGATCAGAATCTACAACCTCGTCAGTCTTCAAGCTGGCAATATCGAGAATAAGAACATCGAATTCAGCTTTTGTTCTACCCACGTTAACTGGTCTACTCCAATCTCAATCCCAAGAACCGTTGACAATATTTTCCGAATAAAACAATCTTTGTTATTTTTTTGGTAAAGGGTTTCTCCGATAAATTTTATTACTAAAAAAACCGATTCGGTACAACGGATGTGGGTGAATCCCACATATCAGCCTGTTACATAGGAAAACTACTTCCATAAGGTACAATGTTGACTAGATTACAAATGACTCAACTAAACATAAAAAATAATCTATTTCTTCTTCCGGCCACGAACCTTAATATCAAAATTATCACGTATAGATTGTATGTTTTCAGGAATTCCCCACGTTCATATATATCATAATCATATGGGTCGTATTCATCATCCACTGTTGTTTCTCTCAGTTGTTCCCACAAGCTTTTCGGGCCATATCCAATTCCCTTTGAAGCCAAAAAATTTGTAGTTTCATTACAATAGTTCAATCTCATAGCCACTATCCGAATTAACCGGATAATCAACCTTCTCCAGAGGTTTCCCATCATCATTCACCAACACAAGTTTACCCTCCAGAATCTGTTTTTCTAAAACATTTATCTTTTTCTATAGGGGTAGAACTTTGTCCCACCTCTTGCGCACCCGAAGTAGTAGCCTTACTACCCATTGCTACTTCCTCATTAATCGAATTATCAATATTTAAAGTTTCAAACGAGTTACTAAGAGAAAAAACACTACCTTTTTTGCTTGGTGACTCTTTATTGTAACCTGATGTTGAAGCCTTATTTGTACCAACCAGGATTCGTCTTTGGAGAGTTACTCGTCCCATCAGTTGATTTCTTAGCTTCAGGGTGATTCTGAGTTTTTGGCTTTACCGAAACCGATTTGAAGTTTTTTGTGCCTCCTTTATTACCACTTGATTTCTTCCTTTTCACTTCAAGAAAACCTTCATCATCAGCCCCCGATGTTTGACCTTTGCCTTTATCCATCATATTCAGCACTCGTTTAGGAGCTTTTGGGTAATCATCAATTGAGTGACCAAATAACAAGCATGTACTACAGCGAGGAGGTTTCCACTCGTATTCAATACAAATAGTTTCTTTTGTATATCTAGTTCCTTAAAGGTTAGTAACAGCCATCACAAGATTATCATTAAAATCATTACAAGCATTAATCTCAATCAAAACTCTTGCATGGCTGCTTCGCCCCCATGATTCCAAACACATGGAGTTTGTATATGAGTCTAACATCATTGGGGTACCAATTTTCGTAGCAATCAAGCTTAATCCATCTGATGTGCAAAGGGGCGCACGACCTAACCATGCATCTTTCCAAGAACGAATGGAGCTTTCCATCACCAACCTTAAATCGAATGGAGTTTAAAGGAACGATACTAGTCGAGTTTATATGGTTAATCGAACCAACAATGCTAGCCCATACCTCATTAGTTTGACAGCCTCTAATATCGATACATGCTTCATCACCATGAATCGCTTTAACCAGATATACCCATAGAGCATTCAGATTTTGAAAGAAACGCAATCTCTATTTCAATAAAAGAGACACATCAAAATCTTTAAGACTACCAATGCCGAGACCTTTGATGCGGATTATTGTAAGACCCGTAAGAAGTTATGCAATCCTCATAGGCAGAGTACCTAATCGTTGAAGTGTAGTATAGGCAAGACTCGAGGGATTGATTATTCTCTAGGATAATAGTGAGGTAGGTTCGAATTGTATGTCTTTAAGATCTAAGGGTCGAAGGAAGAGTATTTTTGTTTTTTTATATTTTATGAAAGCAAGTTAAAATCTCGGATTTTTGAAGAGGGGTTTTAATTATACTAATAACTACTCGTAAATGCAAGAAATATAAATTGGTGGGAAACTCGTACAAGTAAACAAATGTGCTCACTTATTCATGCACTACTCCCTAGTTGACCTCTCTAACTTATTTCCCGTCACCCTCTTTAGTGTAATGTGTAAGTATTCCCCTAATTCAGCAACGAGTTGGTCAAGCTCGCATTCTACGTGACAACCTAGTCGGGCGTTACCTGTCAAACACGCTCCCTCCCAATAGTAAATCACGCGTAAAAAAATACTAAAGAAGGAATCTACCCAAACTCAACTAGTTATGAAGAACTAATTGTAGGTTTCATCTAACTTAATCACGTTTCCCTAGACGTCTATGATAATGTAATATCTTATAGCTAGTTTTCTAGAGCCTAAAGCGCACACTACTAATAAGAAGCAATAAAATTAAAGATAACAACAAGGTTTCATGCAATCATAAGCAAATGTTAATTAATTAGCCTAGCATGTTAATAGAAACCGAATAACAATATAAAATCAAGCAACATATAGACATATTGAATGATTAAATGGATGGAAAGACTTCACTTCAATTAAACATGTGAGTACAAGAGGGTTAGAAAACCCTAAAAATCATCCAAAGTGACTGCACTAAAAGTTCTCCTAAGTTTTCACACGAATTATGAGAATAAAAGGGTTGTATTTATAGAATTTGGGTTCTGACGGCGTCGCTAGGGTTTTGTGACGCCGTCAGCCCATCGAATCCCTTTAGGGTTTCTTCTATTGGCTAATTATGACGCCGGCTTCACTTCTTGTGACGCCGTCGCTATGAACTTGTGACGGCGTTAACCACTTCTTTTGACGTCGTCTGCACACACTAAGAAGTCACATTTTGCGTCAAAAAAATCCACTATCTAGGCACATTTGGTGAAGGCGTCAAGAAGAGATTTGCCAGCTTGAAAAGTTTTATTTTTGTCTAGTTTCTTCCCGAATCGAGCCCAAGTCACGTGCTTTTCTTCCAAGTGCTTCCAAAATGTTAATTACACAAAAAGAAAGGATTTAGTGCAATAATAGAGTATTTGCATGATTTTGGAGGTTAAATGACCCCAAAAAAGTGTATAAAATAACACCTCATCAAATACCCTTACACTTGAGATTTTTTTGTCCTCAAGCAAATAAGCTAGTCTACCTAGTAAATAGCAAAGTGGAGGGCATTTAACCTACTAAATAAAGATAATTTATGGCACAACCGTATCAACCTTGTAATTAAAAGCACGAAAATCATATACTAGCACCTCACATAAGTGTTTGGATTCTCTCTTTCACTCTGTGTATAATGAATTAGAACAATACAGGAAATGGGAAAATAAACACTCACTACATGTCATAACATATAGATTACCATAAGCTTGATAAATGATCAAAATCTCCACCGCTTTGGCCTAAACACTTAGGAATTACTATCAAAGAGGTCTTTTAAAGGGTTGTAACGTTAAGTGTAGGGTAAAGGAAAACACGGTTAGGGATAATGGGGGATATTTTACTGGTGGCAAGTTAATCAATCACAATAGTACATGTAATAAGGCGTTGCTAAGCCAAGAGTCAACAAAACTCTAACAACCGTACACAACTCTACATCGAACTCTTTCTTTTCTTTTCTTGACTCTTTCTTGACATAACATAAGAAGGATGCCAGTCCGTATATTCTATCATATTTTTTTTGCTTTTTTCTATTTTTTTGATTTTTTTTCTTTTTTTTTCTTTTTCTTTTTTTATACACTTTTACCCTGTCATCTGCTGAAAATAAAATCATATACAAGACTCGAGATTTATATTGACATCCCAACATATGAGTTTTTAATAACTCAATAATAAACTAACTAATGACTCGAATTAGAAGGATCAATAAACATGGAGTTTATTAAGCACGGATAGGGTAATAATTTGACTTTCTTCCCCAATTATGCATAGAATAAAAACTACCATGATTCTTAATCGTCTCAAAACTGTGTACACTAACAAATGACTCGACTTAACAACCATGTAATCAAGCAAACAATTAACTAGGGTTAAACAATTGAGATAACAATAATGTACTAAAAATGAGTACATACAAGGGGGATAAGGCGATTTGGGTGTAACATTTTAGTGGGGTGTAAACAATCATCTTCATTAATAATCCGAAATCCACCGAATAATTACAAGAACCGCAAAAATGATAGGCTTAGAGGGGTGTACTAGGGGTATCTTGCATTAAAAATGAGTGTAAGCAAGGGTGTGGGGGTAGTTATATGACTAAGGAGATCATTATAACTATAACAAACGCATGCTAAAAACAAAAGTTATCCTAATTGTGGAAACTAGAAGGGGGGGGGTTGAATAGTTTACAGGTTCATTTTTGTTTTAAAACTTTGCGTTTAAAATACTTAGATTCGAGTAGTATGTTTAGCCTACCAACAATATGAATCAACCAAGTAAATATCTAAACTAATAGTAAATAACAATCACAACAGTATAAAGAGATAGGAGAGAAAACAATCAAACCAAGACACCAAGATTTATAGTGGTTCGGCTACGAAGCTCTTCTTCGCCCTACTCCACTCCCCGAGTATCCTACTCGAGATTTCATTATGTCAACAAGCTCTCTTCAGACGGAGAAAACCGTTTACACGTTGCTTACATTATTTTTCGACACTAAGCTAAATGTCAAGTCCTAATCTTAGCTAGAACCAATCTACCACTTCACAATCACTACACGGTCACTAGATCTATACTATCGGATTTACACAATATCCGAAATTCACTTATACACATGATACATTACAATAAGAGATTTGGATACTTAGAAGAGAAAAGAGGAGAGATTGCGAGATATCACTAATCAACATTTCATTTCTTGGCGAATACGAGTGTTCTTCTCTTGCACTTGAATGAGAGGGAAGAGATGAGAAAAAGAGATTAGATCACTTGAAACAAGATAAAGAGATATTAGTGATCAAGATATTTAGTGAGAGAAAGAAGGTTTTAGAGAGAGAAAGAAGTATGAGAAAATTCGTGCAAAGGGGTCTGATTTTCTGCAAGGAATGGAGCAGTATTTATAGGCAGGAAAATTCAACGGTCACTGGCGGCGGTTTCGGCGGTCCCAGATATATAAGGGGGCCGCCCAGTAGACTACGCTCCCTTTTTTGTCTTTTTGTGGAGAAGGTTGTATCTGGTATAGAAGCTTCCGTTTGGGGGGGGGGGATTTAAATTTCAAATTTTAAGTTTTTAATAAAACTTTTCTTTTAATTAGAAAATATTTTATATAATTAATTTTGTGAAATTCTTTTGTAAAAATGTAATGGATAAGAGAAAAATATTTTTTTGATCACTAATCATGCTTAATGATTTGTTTGTTCATACCTTAAGTGATTACTAATCTTAGAAATGGAATTTTACGATTAATGATTTGTAAACGTTTAATTTTATCGTAAATATTTTTACATTTTGTTATTATCAAAACGTTGAATGGTCGAAAAATATAAATAACGTTTTTAGACATTATTTGTATTAAAAATCTCTCCCTTTTTGATGATGACAAAATATAAACTCATTTTGTATAAAATTAAAGGTTACAAAATTACTAAAGAGTTTTGTTCCATTTCTCCCCTTTTTTGTCGAATTCAAAAAGGATGATCGTCGAGTAGTTGTAGGAAGAAAGAAATCGACGATATCAAGACTCCCCCTTGATGTATGCTCCCCCTCGTTCGGGGCACCAAGAGATCGATCTTACGAAAATTGTTTGCTACAAAACAAAGTTAAAGATACAAGTGCAAGACAAATATCTTTTAAGCAACACATTAGATTGAAGTCACCCAAAAGAGAGTTTCATTCAACAATCAAGAAAGTCATACAATAGCAAATGCAAGTAATACATTCATACAACATAAGATAAAACTAGAACTAATACAAGATAATTAATCATAGACATATACATACTGTATGAGATAAAGGAGAGACCAATACTACATCTAAGTCCCTAAATGAGTCTGATTAATAGGGAATGATACTTTTTGAGCAAAAATTGGTTTGGTGGTGACTAGTTTATGAAAACTTTTGAAGACATTTCAAGGTAGAGGTGGAAAGTGTGAGGTGATTGCGATAGTGAGAAGATACTCAAGATGAGCAAACATGATGTTTATCTTATCTCTTAAGGTTAAGAAAAGAGTTCGGTTATGAAAGCAACATATGCAATTTGACTCATGGTAGTCATGGTAGTTGTAGTAAAGAGGGTGACCCATGATAGGTGGTTGAGGTTGTGGTGGAGATGGTGGTGATGGGGTGTCATGAATGTGATCAAGAGGAGTGATTGGTAACAAAGAGAGTGTGATATCCAAAGAAGGATGACTTTGAAGTGGTTGAGGGTTTAGAGGTCTAGGAGGAACATCTGAAATGTTGTCAAGCAAAGGGTTCAAAGGATGAGGAGAAGTTGGTTCATTTAAAGATGGTGGTGAAATTTGATGTTTTGATTGACAAAAAGAAGATGTGTTCTATTGGCTTGATGAGGTTTTATTGGTGGATGTGGTTTTTGATGGTGCATTTGGAGGAGTTGAAGATGAAGAAGTTGTTGTGGGAGAAGGTGTGGTGGTGACATCTTCATCACTAGAGATGTTAACAAATAGTTGTCTAGGAGGGATTATGGTTAGTTTGATTTTCTTAGAAGGGTTAGAAGAAGAAGCTTTGGTGGAATTCATGGTAGAATTGTTTGAGGAAGATGAAGATGGTAAGAAGAATGAGAAGGATGGCTTATTTAATTTGAAAGCAAATGATCAAAGTAGAAAATCATGAGAATTAAGGAAACAAATTTCAAAAGTTGTTTAGCAAAATGCAAGAAGTTTAGCTGGGTCTAATAGAGAATAGTCAACTGCATAGAAAATCAGGTAGTCATAGTAAAATTTATGTGACTTCTGATGGCGGTCCCATATATACATGGCGGTCCCAGATATATTAGGGCGCCGCCCCATGTTTATGGGGGCCGTTCTCTGAAGGCATAATTTTTTTAGTATTCCTGATTTTCTGCAGATCCTGTATAGAAATAAATGTCCTATTTTCCCTTTTTGCAATCAACTCTATTTCATCATGAATCATCCAATACTTAACAATTAAATTCATAACAATAATCATTCCAAATTCAATCAAAGAAACACATGTATGCATATTGACTAATAGATAAGCATGCATATCATCATAAAGGTAATTATAGTGTGTCAAGTACCATGAAAACAAGTGTTTAGGATGATCAAATCGAAAGATCATCCAAGGCAAGTCGTGTTGCCCGTACTACATGCTAAGTTACCACTAAATAATGTAAGTTTTAAGTACTTAAGCTTCATAAAATAGTAAGTAATATAATTAATAATGTCACAAGGCACATTTCCATATTGCTCACTTCCTCATATTTCTCCACAAGAATCTGAGGCCTTTCCCGATTGACCTTAATCCACCACGATGCTCATCTCGAATTTGAACTTGACGGTTGATGATTTCGGTTTGACGGGTGTAAAAAGGTTCCAAGTGAGGGTCAATATTAGGTGGGTTTTGAAAAACTTGAGGAACTTCATTGGTTAACGAATTGACATAATGAATGGGGGAAGGAGTGCTTGCACGCGAGTTCCTTCGTCATGATGAATTTAAACAAACGGGTTAATAGCATACCATATGGTAGAATTAACCTAGATTGCTTAGTGACCCACTCCATTCGTTTCACCATGTAATAGACGAGATTAAATTTTTCGGAGTTTGCAACACAATAAAGTATGTAACAAAGACATGCGGAAACATGGCCCCGATTACCTCCCAAACAGAAAACATTTTCTCGAATTATTTCTTCCAAAGGTTTCAAAGTTGACACAATTTCACGGGTGAGAATTTGATAATCTTGAACCTCAATTTCTTCCTTATGACGGATGCGAGTGACTTGACCTTCTCGATCTTCTCGAATATAAGAGATGATGTCATCGAGAGAAGGAAGGTTGGTTTGATATGGACCTTCGGAAAGGACACCACATGCCAACTCATCAAGTGACTATCTGTCAGTAAAGACACACGCACCCTCACAAGGTATGTCAAGAATTTAAGCAAATTCTTCAAGAGAGTAAGAAAATAATTGATTTTGAATTACAAATTCGACAAACATTTGAGCTTCGTCAGAATAATTGATTTGATATTGACTATAAAACTCAAGTATGAAATGAGGACAAATTTGTTCATTTATTTCAAGGAGATACTCGAACTCAACAAAATGAAACAAAGACCGAACATAGTTTAGATCCACAAAATTATCAAAAACCACCCGACCCTCATGAATGTAGCGACTTTCAAGGTTTCTTAGTTTTTCTTTTATGGGTGTACGAAATTCATGTGAAATCATTGGGATGTAGTGTCTTGTATTTTTATAGTCTTCCGATGATTTGTGAGGCATGATGACCTAGAAAGAAATTATTGAAGTTACATTTTGTTGTCATTTATATGTGTTATTGTATGATCATTGCTTCTAGTGTGTGCCTAAAGGAGACAAATGTGGAATAACGATTAACTCGACCTAGAAATAAAAACTTAAGAGTTAATCCAAACGCTTCTTAGTTTGATTTTGCTCATCCAAACATGTCAAAAAATACATATGAATTATGTATCTCGACCTTTGTTCATGAGATCATTATGCATGTGTTTGAAAACGTTTTTAAGTTGTATTAACAATGCATAACCATAATTTATTATGTTCCTAACGTGAGTGATTTGAAAATAAAATTGAGGTTTTGGTTTGAAATCAATTTTCAATAGGTGTTGATTTGATCTTCAATTATAGTTTTAGTAGTTGATTTTGAGTTTTTGGGGTGTTTTGTTCATGTTCGTCGCTGCAGATATGAAAGGGTGTGTTTGTTTTTGTGTTTTGAAATTTATTTAATTAAGTGTTCAATTTTAATGTCTGCTGATGGCGGTCCCATATCGCCTGGCCGTCCCAAATATATTGGGGGGCCGCCCTCAGCGAGGGGTTTTGGACTCAGTTTTTGACCAAAATTTTACAAATAAGAGTGATATTTTAATTTGCATTTCGAGAATTAAAAATGCTTAAGGTACTTCAGATGAAGTATTTAAGTTGTCACGACACGGAGTAGAACACGGACTAGAATTGAGACAGAAGAAGGAGAAGCGGACTAATGTGATTTATGGAATGTGTTCCATCATTCCTAAACCAAGACGTAGATAGTTAAACGATTCACGTTTAAGGGGTTTCGTAAGAATGTCGGCGATGTTGTCGACGGACGACACTTTTTCGATTGAGATATGTCCTTTCTGGACATTATCACGAAGAAAGTGGTGACGAATTTCGATGTGTTTGGTTCGAGAATGTTGCACCGGGTTTTTGCTAAGGTCAATCGCGCCTTTATTATCGCACATGATCGGGACGTCGTCGTAGTCGATAAGAGCTTGTTTCATCCATAGTGCTTGTTGACATGCCTTTTTGGCGCTTACGTATTCAGCTTCGGTAGTGGATATAGCAAGAGCGGTTTGTTTCTTCGAGAACCAAGATGTCAAACAACATCCCACGAACGTACAAATACCGCTAGTGCTCTTTCGGTCCACATAATCTCCCGCATGATCAGAGTCGGCATATACTACTGTTTCTATGCCGGTCCCCTTAGGATACCATAATCCTAAGTGCGTAGTGCCTTTAATGTATCGGAAGATACGCTTAACCGCTTCAAGGTGAGAGGTTTTGGGAGCCTCTTGGAAGCGGGCACAAAGGCAGACACTAAACATGATATCGGGCCTACTTGCCGTTAGGTATAATAAACTACCTATCATGCCTCGATACTTGGTACTATCTACCGACTCACACTCTTCGTCTTTCGTGAGTTTAGTATCAGAGGACATGGGGGTTTTCATTGGTTTAGATTCTTCTAAGCCAAATTTCTTAAGCATTTCTTTAATATATTTAGATTGATTAAAGAAAATTCCATCTTCCATTTGTTTTATTTGTAGCCCAAGGAATAAGTTAAGTTCGCCCATCATGCTCATCTCGAACTCGTCATGCATGATTTTGGAAAATTTATCACACATGTCTTGACAAGTCAAACCGAATATAATGTCATCGACATATATTTGAACGATGATGTGGTTTGAACTTTTCTTCTTAGTAAAAAGATTGTTATCTACCATTCCCATTTTATATTCATGTTTAATAAGGAAAGCTTTTAATCTATCATACCAAGCTTTGGGTGCTTGTTTAAGACCATATAAAGCTTTCTTTAATTTATTAACATGATCCGCTTTTTTGAAATCAATGAATCCCAGAGGTTGTGCCACGTATACCTCCTCATTGATAAAACCGTTCAGGAATGCACTTTTTACATCCATTTGGAATAATTTAAAATCTAAGGCGCAAGCATAAGCTACTAATATCCTAATAGACTCAAGTCTAGCAACTGGGGCATAAGTTTCATCATAATCGATGCCCTCTTTTTGGTTGTATACTTGAGCAACTAATCTATCCTTATTTCAAGAGACAATACCGTTCTCATCTAACTTATTTCTAAACACCCACTTAGTTCCTATAATTGTTATATTCCTAGGTTGTGGAACTAACTCCCAAACGTCGTTAGCAATGAATTGATTTAATTCTTTTTGCATAGCGACTATCCAACTTTTATCTCCTAGGGCTTCATTCATATTCTTAGGTTCAATAGTTGATATAAAACAAAAGAAGTTACTTTGGTTTTGGGCTTGTGACCTAAGGGTTCTTTGATTAAGGTTTCCAATGACGTTTTCTAGTGGATGGTTCCTAGATTCTTTAATATTGACTATTTCGTCAATCTCTAAAGTTTCATCCACAATGTCATTTTCTAGGTTTTTCTTTTCGGTAACCTTAATTGCTTCTTCTTCATCTAAGTCATCATCCACCAAGGGTGATGTCTTAGAGGGTGGAGGAGTTTCATCGAATGTCACGTTGAGTGATTCTTCGACTTTCCTAGTATGTTTGTTAAGGATGATGTAGGCTTTACTATTTTGAGAGTAACCTAAAAAGATACCTTCGTATGACTTTGGGTCAAACTTTGTAAGGTAGTCTTTAGTGTTTAAAATGAAGCACTTGCTTCCAAACACTCTAAAGTAATCTAAAGTAGGTTTCCTACCTCTTAAGAGTTCGTAAGGTGTTTTTCCTAAGATGGCTCTAATTAGGATTCGGTTGAGAATGTATGTTGAAGTGTCTACTGCGTTACACCAAAACTTTTGTGGTAACGATTGCTCATTCAACATAGTCCTACTCATTTCTTGAAGTGTCCTATTTTTCCTTTCAACCACGCCATTTGATTGAGGAGTGCGTGGAGCTGAGAAGTTATGTGTAATTCCATTGGCATTACAAAACTCTCCAAATTGCACCTCATTATCAAATTCCCTACCGTGGTCGGTTCTTATTGACACTATTGTACATCCTAATTGGTTTTGAATTTTCTTACTAAATATTTCGAATTGATCGAAAGCTTCGGTTTTGTCCTTAAGGAATCTAGTCCAAGTATACCTAGAGTAGTCATCTACTATGACTAAGGTGTAGCGGTTTCCTCCGTAACTCCGTACGGCGGATGGACCAAAGAGATCCATATGAAGGAGTTCTAAGCATCTAGTCGTTGAGACTATATTCTTAGCCTTATGACTAGCGTGAGCTTGCTTTCCAATTTTGCAAGCATCACAGAAGTGTTGATCAAACTTAAGCTTAGGTAAGTTTCTAACTAATTCCTTAGATGCTAACGATTAAATGAGACGCATATTTGCGTGACCTAATCTCCTATGCCACAACGTGGAATTTTCATCAATCGTTGCTAGACAAATTTGGTCTTTAGGCTTATTTCCTAATTTCATCACATATAAGCCTTTCTTCCTAATACCTCTACCTATGACCTTACCATCCTTAGTGATTTCACTATCATGTTCAGAGAAAGTTACTCTACACTTATTATCACATATTTGTCCTATACTTAACAAGTTAAATCTTAAATTATCTACATGTTCTACATTATCTATTTTGAGAGAGTCATTCGAAATCATACTTTGACCAATGATGGTACCGCGAGATTGCCTACCAAAAATAAACTACCTTCGTTGTATGCCTCTGTGCTTGAGACGAGCTTTCGGTTATATGTCATGTGTTTGGAGCATCCATTCTATCCTTTATCCACGCTCGGGTTTCCAAGTTAACTTCCAAGGCTTATCTATTTATATAATGGAAACACATCAAACAACTGGTCCCCATTATCTCATGGGTCTAAAGTTGTCTGTGCTAAACATCCATTGCATTTGATTCAATTGGTTAGGATGTGGAAATGGAAGACACATTTCCCATGGCATGTAACTTTGACGTGGGAAGTTGTTCCAAGTCACGAGGTTGATTTTGTCGACTAATGTTTCTTTTTGGTTGTGGTGTCTTAGGACGAGGATAATTATAGATGACTCTTTTAGGTGGTGGGGTTTTTGATCTAAAATTAGGTTTTAAAAATCTAATTTCGGGTTTTGATAATGGCTTATAAAATTGTTTAACTTCATTATCACTAGCAACGGAAACTTTTACATTGTTTACTATTATGTGTTTTGGTCTAGGACCCAAAATAAATTTTTGAAAAGACATACTTTTCTCAGATCCAGGCGTAGTTGCTGGTGGCGGTCCCATATTTGCTTTGGGGGCCCCTGCATAGTAAGGGGACCGCCCATATTTATAGGACCTCTATCAGAGGACGCCTTTTTCTGGGCTTTCACAAATTTTATTTCTTTAGATCCACTAGATGATGCTTCAAATGAATTAAACCCTAAACCTAACTTTTCTCTAGAGGGTTTTTGATTATTTAGCATTTTATTTAAGCAATGTGTGCTTTTTTCAAACTTGGTTAGTTTAAGAGCTTCCTCTTTAAGCTTTTCATTTTCAATTTTAAGCATATGACATTTTACACATTCGAGATCAACTCCTTTGTTTTTCTCGAGTGTAAAGACCTTTTCTTTTAGAATACCAATTTCCTTTTCTAAACTAGTTCTAGCGGCTTTTAATCTTTTGTTTTTAGTGTTGTATCTTTAAAACTTATTTTTGCACAGTTTATCATATTCATTATCTAATACTAAATCATCTATTGACGAGTTCTCATCACTAAAGCAAGAGGATGCGAAACATACCTCACTTGATGCTTGAGCTACGAGACACGTTTCATTTTTGACCTTCTTATTATCTTCTTCATCGCTATCTCTCCAAGAACCTCCGACGAAAGCTCTTTAGTTCTTGTCTTTCGGTGGTTTTAGACATTCTCCAATAAGATGATTCGGGTCGCCGCATCTAAAGCATTTTCTATCACTTTTACCATTCTTGTCATCACGGCTTCTTTGGAACGCCTTTTTGTCATTCCGAGGTTGTTTCATGAATCTTCCTTTTCTTTTGAAGAACTTCTTGAAGTCTCTTACCGCCATGGCGTACTCTTCGTCTTCACACTTACGGATGGAACAACTTTCTATTTCTAGATTCAATTTCCTAGCCTTTAAAGCAAGAGATTTCCTTTCAACTTTTTCTTTGACTATTTCAGAATCTTTTTAATGATCATTTCGTGAACTTTGAGGTTCCCGATAAGTTCATCAAGAGATAGTGACGTTAAGTCTTTCGACTCTTCAATCGCCGTGACCTTTGCTCTCCATTTAAGATGTAAAGCCCTAAGAAACTTCCTAACATAGTTCTTGCTAGAATAACCTTCATCAAGAGCTTTTAGACTAGTAATAATTGTATTAAATATAGAAAAAGCATTATCTATAGATTTGTCTTTAGAAATGACGAATTGTTCATATTGTTGAACCAAAAGGTCGATCTTATTATCTTTAACATGACTATAACCTTGGTGGGTGATTAACAATGTTTTCCAAATTTCTTTTGCCGTATTACACATGAAAATTCTTTCATATTCTTTTCTAGGCAAAGCATTATAAATAACCATTTTAGCTTGGTTATTTTTCGCAAGTCTCTTTTTAAGGTCATCACTTTGGTTTCAAAAGGGATAACCTCATCTAATTTGGTTTTTGGATTTTGTTCAATAGGTTGAAAATCGTCGTTGGTAATAACATTCCAAAGATCTAGATCTTTTGATTTAACATATGTCTCGAATCTATTTTTCCAATAAATAAAACTATCACTTTCAAAAAGTGGTGTCATTTGCATAGTGTGCCTTCTTGGATATTTGTCGGAATCCATAGATCGATACAAGGCTTTAATACAATATATTTTAAAATTCTTGAGTTACCTTGGTCCTGAATTACCCATTGTGGAAAACTGAAAGAGGGGTTGAATAGTTTACAGGTTTGTTTTCGTTTTAAAAGTTTGCTTTCAAAATATTTAGATTCGAGTTGTATGTTTAACCAATTCACAATATGAACAAACAAATATAACAATCTAAACTAAAGCTAAATAAAAATGACAATAATATGAAGAGATAATGAAAGGAACAATCAAAACCAAGACGCCATGGATTTTATAGTGGTTCTGGCTACGAAGCACATACTTCGCCTACTCAACTCCCGAGTAGCCTAATACGAGATTTAACATATGTCAACAAGTCCCTATTAGGCGGAAGAAAACCGTTTACAAGTCGCTTAAGTTAGTGTTCCGTATACTAAGCTAAAATGTAAGTCCTTAATATTAGCTAGAACAAATCTACACTTCTCAAATCACTAACACAATCACTAGATCTACACTAAAATATTTACACACAATCTGAATCACACAAATACACAAGATAATTACAATAGAGATTTGATACTTAGAAGAAAAGAGGAGAGATCTCTAAATAACAATTTGTTTCTTGGCGAATACGAATGTTCTTCTCTTGCACTTGAATGAAAGGGAAGAGATAAGAAGAAGAGATTAGATCACTTAAAACAAGATCTAAGAATGTTAGTGATCAAGAGATTTAGAGAGAGAAAGAAGAATTTTAGAGAGAAAAGTTATCTGAAAATTTCGTGCAAAGAGGTTTGATTTTCTGCAAGGAATGGAGCAGTATTTATAGGCAGAAAAATCCAACGGTCACTGGCGGCGGTCCCGGCGGTCTCAGATATATAAGGGGGCCGCCTAGTAGACTACGCTCATTTTTTTGTCTTTTTGTCAGAAGGTTGTATCTGGTATAAAAGCTTCCGTTTTGGGGGGAAAATTTGAATTTCAAATTTTAAGTTTTTAATAAAACTTTTCTTTTAATTAGAAAATATTTCGTATAATTAATTTTGTGAAATTCTTTTGTAAAAATGTAATGGATAAGAGAAAACTATTTTCTTGATCACTAATCATGCTTAATGATTTGTTTGTTCATACCTTAAGTGATTACTAATCTCAGAAATGGAATTTTACGATTAATAATTTGTAAACATTTAATCTTATCATAAACGTTTTTACATTTTGTTATTATCAAAACGTTGAGAGGTCGAAAAATATAAATAACGTTTTTAAACATTATTTGTATTAACACTAATGCCTCTTATCACTTAGTAAATCCTAATCACACGAATGCAATCTCACTAGCAGTCTCGGGATGCATCGCTAAAGCAAGTTCTAGAATCTAATATACTACCGATACACTCTCATAAGCATTAAAGATGAATGCTTTTATATTTCTAAAGATCTAGGGGCGAACCTCACATTTTGATGGTGGAATTTTTGAGTGGTTGGGTTTTTGTGCTAGTCATATAACTTCTATCCTAGAGACGCTCTTAATACTACAACTTCACCGACATATGCCATAAAAATTTTAAATTGGGGTCAAAGTTACCGTCCTAAACTATGTTTCGGTATATTACACATCTTTTTAAAGACAAAGCAAATGCAAATGAAAGAAAAGTTTCTAAGGCTTTTAATACCCCCTACACTTAAGTTGAACATTGTCTCTAATGTTCTAAAAGTACCCGAAAAACGAATAAAGGAAAAATAAATAAAAGAAGAGAGAAACTAATACTCCCCTCGTTTGCTCAATAACGAAGAAGAAACGAGATAAACCGGCTAAATCTTCATCCAAAATCGTCCAAGTGAAAATCCAAAGAACTTTCGAACTCTCCTTATCTAATATAACCTGAAAATCAAAGACAAAAACAACTATACCCAGCGTAAAATCAACGGTTAATAAAATACAACCTGATGTAATCATAAACTAAAAATCCTAAGAAAGCAATAAAGATAGAATGTTAGTACTAATGTAATCGTGGCTTTCTGCAAAAATTTAGAAAATTAAAAATTCTGAAAATTTAACAAAAATAACTTTTCAAAAATTCAAAAAATGGCGGATTTCTCCACTGCTACAATTCTGACCCCGTCAGGAATAAACCCTGACGCTGTCAAGAATGTCTGACAGGTTTTGCGTTTTCGTTTTCTGAAAAAATATCTGCAAAATAACATATTACTTATTTCCTGAAAAAATTACTGCATAAACCACGGAAACGGTTAGTACAAACATATGACTCAAACAAACAAACAAAGAAAAAATAAAATGTGCTTTAACTTAAAATTATATATTTTACATGTTTGAAATGGTTCTTAATAACCGAATGTTTTTCCCTACACTTTTTATGCAAAATACCTTTTATTGCAATTAAGACGAGGTTAAATACAAAACAAAGCATGATCACATATAATTGAAACATATAAGAAAAATAATAAAAATTAAAATCACATGACACTCCTAAAATGCATAAAATAAAAAGATTGGGTTGCCTCCGAATAACCGATTTTGTTATTAACGAGTCTTGTAGCTAGACTCGGAGTCACTTTCCTTACTTGACTCCTTCACCACTCGCACTACTACTTCCATCATTATTGGTTTTGTATTCGTGTCCTAACTTTAGGCATTCCTTATAAAAACCAAATATCTTATTCATCACATAATCCACTCCTCTTCTTTTATCCTCCTCATTCCTAAAGTAGACCGATTGCTTGTGCTCTTTCTCTATATAAGATAATGATCGAGATTGCTCTATCTTATGGGGCATTTGGTAAGCAACTTCATCAACTCCATCTGTGAATTTTACTACCCCTAATGATAAATCATAAGTTATATTGGATACTTCCACAAACGGCTTTCCTAACACTACATGTGACAAACAATGGTCTATAACCGAGCTAATATCCTCCACAATCAAGAAATTCGTAATGTAAGTAAAATTTCCTACAAAGATATGCATCCCACTAATTCTTCTCGTAATATTACTTATCCTTCTAAGGTCCTCAGGATGTGATCCAATTGTAATGCATACGAGACATGATGTTTACGGGAGAATTAAGATTTATGTAAGCCTTCCACACATGTACGTACCCTATGTTGCATATTATTTTGAGGTTCAAAGGATTTCCCCCTACGATGATTGGACATCTCCTAAAGAAAGGTGGGATAGGGTCACGCAATAGGTACTTATGGTAGGCTAATTCATCTCTAGTTGGGAATCTATCAAAGTACTCGATACCTAATTCCTCTACTTTTACTACTTCTTCCTCTTCTTCTATTTCTTCCTCTCTAATATTTCCAATCTCATACTCCTTGAAAAACTCAACAAATCCTACATCTCCTTCTGAGCAAGAAGGTTCTCTTTCAAGAGGTGGGGCGGGATTCGAGGAGTGTGTGGAACTCTCGAATCTTCCTATTCAAGAATGAGTTGGGTGATTCGACGGCGATGATGGATTCACATTCTCCATACCGAAGAATGGAATAATAAAATGAAAATTACAAAACAAAACACACAAAGAAAATATAGACTAAAATAAGTCTAAACTAAAAAGAAAATAAAAATCTCACTTGATATGAATCTCGTGAGTAGACCTAAGCTAGATACAATTCGAAATCTAGACTCCCCGACAGCGGCGTTAAAAACTTGATTCAGATTATTGTAAGACCCGAAAGAAATTTTACAATCCTCCTAGGCAGAGTACCTTATCGTTACAATGTAGTATAGGCAAGACTCGGTGGATTGATCGTTCTTTAAGGGAATAGTGAGGTAGGTTCGAATTCTATGTCTCTAAGATATAAGGGTTGAGGGAAGAATGTTTTTGTTTTTTTATATTTTATGAAAGCAAGTTAAAATCTTGGATTTTGAAGAGGGGTTTTAATTAAACTAATAAATACTCCTAAATGCAAGAAATGTAAATTGGTGGAAAATCGTATAGGTAAGCAAATGTGCTCACTTAATCATGCACTACTCCCTAGTTGATCTCTCTAACTTATTCCCCGTCACCCTCGTTAGTGTAATGTGTAAGTATTCCCTAATTCAGCAGCGAGTTGGTCAAGCTCGCATTCTACGTGACAACCTAGTCGGCGTTACTTGTCAAACACGCTCCCTCCCAATAGTAAATCACGCGCAAAAAAATACTAAAGAAGGAATCTACCTAAACTCAACTAGTTATGAAGAACTAATTGTAGGTTTCATCTAACATAATCACGTTTCCCTAGACGTCTATGCTAATATAATATCTTATAGCTAGTTTTCTAGAGCCTAATGTGCACACCACTAACTAGAAGCAATAAAATTAAAGATAACAACAAGGTTTCATGCAATCATAAGCAAACACTAATTAATTTAGCCTAGCATGTTAATAGAAAGCGAAGAACAACATAAAATCAAACAATACATAGGCATATTAAATGATTAAATGGATGGAAAGACTTAACTTCAATAAACATGTGAGTATGCGAGTAATCGTCCAAACTAACAACACTAAAAGTTCTCCAAGTTTCCACACGAATTATGAGAATAAAGGGGTTGTATTTATATTATTTGGGTTCTGACAGCGTTGCTAGGGTTTTGTGACGCCGTCAGCCCGTCAAATCCCTTTAGGGTTTCTTCTGTTGGCTAATTATGACGTCGTCTTCACTTCTTGTGACATCGTAGCTATGAACTTGTGACGGTGTCAACCACTTCTTTTGACGCCGTCTCCACACACTGAGAAGTCACAGTTTGCGTCCAAAAATCAACTTCCTAGGCACATTTTGTGAAGGCGTCAGGATTGAAGTCGCCAGCTTGAAAAGTTATGTTTTTGTTCAGTTTCTTCCCGAATCGAGCGCAAGTCGCGTGTTTTTCTTCCAAGTGCTTCCAAAATGCTAATTACACAAAAAAGATAGGATTTATTGCAATAATAAAGCGTATTTGCATGATTTTGGGGGTTAAATAACTCCAAAAAAATATATAAAATGACACATCATCAACCTCCTTTATCAAGGGAAGCTAGAATATTCGACCATTTAACCCAAGCAAGCTTCTTAGTATCCTCGAAACCACCCCAAAAGAAAGAAGCACACGAAGACTTTCGAGAGTCTTAACAACCATTTCGAAAACATTGAATATAGACAAGTAATAAATACCAAGACTACCTAGCACATATTTGATGAGAGTAAGGCGACCACCTATGGAAAGGAGGTTAGCCTTCCATCCCGACAATCTAGCCTTAAAACGATCAATGGGGACCTGCCAATTCATGATACGACTCATATTCAATCCAATGGGTAAACCGAGATAGGAGAAAGGGAGAGACCCAGCTTCGCATCCGTACAAGTGGCCGTAACTTTATATTATTTGTACGTAGCAAGGAACAAATTATTTATCCGATTAGATAAGTCTTCATACATAATTTTTTTTAATAATCTATACATTGTTATCCCAATAAAAAAACTTAATATTTACTTATAGTTGCTAAATGATTATTTAAAAGTCATTTAAATTAATATTTTTTCTTTGGATTCACTTTTGAAGTATTCCAAAGAGTAAATTGCATAAATTGTCCTTAAAGTTTGGCCAAATTGCATGTTTCGTCCCAAACGTTACGAAAGTGCAAGGATCGTCCCTGTGGGAAACCTTTGGTGCAAGTATCGTCCATGCAGGGACGATATTTGCACCAAAGGTTTGCCCAAA
>BQNB010002971.1:0-13705 GCA_026074375.1 Tanacetum coccineum
AAGATGGCTAAACTGTTATCATTCAAAATTTATGTTTTCATGTAGATTTTGGGACATCTGTTTGTAAAAACTCTGATGAAATAATGAATGATAAGTTATCTTTTTTAAACGTCTCTTTTGAGTCGTTTTCTATGATTATGAATGTTGTACTATGAAATAATACCTTAGATTAGCTTCCGATGCTATATGTCAAAAATGGGGGTGTTATATAATCAATTCATTTTTTTTCAACAAATATCATTTTAACTTGATAGAAATCGTTGTTGTTATGGATATTGAACTTAGAGTAAACAAACTTAAACAACATTTTCTTCCTAACAATCAAATCAAACTCAGTAGGAAAAACATCTTCACCAACATAATCATACTTTTCGATTAATTTCCCACACGACGTATCATTTAAAATTTTTTGAACCATATTGTCAAGAAGCATAAATGAGGCAGACCAAGTACCATCTATTACTCGAACAATTAACTTGTACCTAAAAATTAATCAAATTACGTTTATGAATAATTATCTAAATTTTTTATGAATGATACCAACAGTAATATGAAAACGATATAAATATTAGAAAAACATATAGATGACAACATTCAACAGTCCATGGCTATCACATTTCTAGTAATTTTTACGTGAGCCAGATCCAAAAACTCCCAATGTAGTTATTCTGCTACTATTTTTGCATGTCGGATAGTACTATCCATGTTCCATATGAATTCTGTGAATCTTGCCACATACAACACAAATGTACTCCCATCATGTATTTTTTAAAATTGGCTAGTTGGTATGATACAAATGAACATGAGTATATATTTATATGTTACAAAATTTAAAACATATCAGAATCTTGAATTGCGCCAACAAATTTATTTGTTACTCCATCAAATAAATTTTGGTTCATCTTAAACACGGCAAAAACATTTATAACAGAAGATTAATATTATTACAATATTAAACATAATAACAAAACTGAAAGCATTAATATAATATATATTTTTGTTGTATAGAGAACTGAATGATGTGTTATGCAAATAAATGACAGATGCAATTTATACAATGGGATTAGGGTTTACATTGTATTCAAGTTTAAAATGTTCTACTGTAATTAAGAAAATTATATTTCATTTAATAAAACGAGATTAGGGTTGACATCGTACTGAAATTTAAAAATATTCTATTATAATTAAGAAAATGATATTTCAGTTTTATTAACTTTTACATTATGCTAAAAACAACTATTTTCCATTTAATAATCGTATATTTTGTTACACAATTTAAGGATGATGAAATTTTTGATATTTTTGAATTTTTTTGAAATCATATCATTTTAATGTTCTAAATAAACAGAAATATCTCACTTTTTAAATTTTACAAGGATTTAGTCAACCTAATATTAAAACAAAACAATGAAGAAACATGAAATTCTGATACAAATTGTAATAAGCTTATCAAACAACACAAAAAGATTATGATTAACAAACAAACATGATTATAAAACATGAAGATGCACAGCACGATAATGCAAACATGAATAAAACATGATCAAATAGAACAAATTTTTGACATCCAGAAACTGATAACATGAAGATCATACATCATAGTGATCATAACAACATGAAGATGCACATTAAGATAATTCAAACATGAATAAAACATGATAAAAATAACATATACATTTCACATCCAGAAAATGATAATGTGAAGATGATACATCAAAATAATCATAACAACATGAAGATGCACATTAACATAATGTAAACATGAATAAAAAATGATCAAATAGCACAAACTTTTATCATCCATAAACTGAAAACATGAACATCATAAATCATTATGATCGTACCAACATGAACATGTACATTAACCTAATGCAAACACGAATAAAACATAAGAGAAAAGTCACCCTTAATAGCTTAGTGGGTAACAACTTTTATTCTATAACCACTCAAGGGTGGCCTAGTGGCAAAAGAGTTTGTAGCTATCACTCTAAAATGTGTGAGGTTTTAAGTTCAATTATAGCTAGGTGTAAACAAGCTAATCTCCAAAAAAAGGAGGGCTTTATCTAATTTGAGTCTGTGTGGCGGTGGATTCAAACCTCATGAATTAGTTAGCCAAAAAGTTGAAAACCATGATAACAATAAAAATTATAAAATAGCACAAAATGTTATAGTCCATTAACTGGTGACACAAACTTTGTCATAAATAAATTAAGAACTGTACATCATATGATGATAAACTTACTAACCTGTAACGTTAACAAAGATAGAAAATGAGGACGCTTTGATTTTTTTCATTGAAAATCAAACATAACATAATTCTTTTTTAAGGATTAATACATTCAAAGTAAATCATTGTGGGTTATAATTATTGGATTAAGTTGAAATAAATAATGGAAGCATGAGTTTTTTTAGGAGTTTTCATTTTAAATACAATGAGGAGTAAGTGAAAGGTGTCATGTCATAATTCCATTTCATTTTTCTTGCTATGTCACCATTCCATGTCATCATTCCATATCATCATTCCATGTCATCATTAAAAATATCATTACATGTCTTTTTCTTTGGTGGCGAGTGGAATGGGTGTTGCCTCAAACCTTTCATCAATTTGTTAAAGATTGGAATGAAGGAATGTGTAACACCCTTAAAATCATGCAGCAAAGCGATAACCAGGGGAGTTACTTCATAATACATGAGCATAAGATATATAAAAAACAACCTCTATATGAGTCGTTTAAAAGTAGATCATTTGATAAAATTAAAGCAAACCAAGTTTTCAACCAAATACAATAAAAAGTTGTAGTATAAATTATTAAGTAGTTTGAAAGACATCAAATGATCCAAGTTATGTAGCAAAAGACTTCATAGATGCGACTCCAGATGCAAGCCATTTAAATCAAAGACCTGAGAAATACATGCTAAAACGTCAATATAAATTTTATTAGTCCATAAGTTTAAGGTAAAGTATTTACGAGAACCAAAAGAGTTTAGTGTCTACTGCTTCACTCACAGTATCATGAAAAGAGTTTAATGACTACTGCTTCACTCATAGTATAACAAAAAGTATTTAGTAATCAATGATGTTCAACAAAAGTAGTGTGGACCACAAGATTTAAAGTGTATGACATGTAACACATACAATGCCATATAAAAAATAATTACGATTGTACTAAGCTCATGACACCGAAGCTACAACACTATCTTGTATTTCTATGAGTTTTGGCCCAGATGCAGATGTCTTAACCTAAGACCACCTAGAATTCTGACATAGCATACATCTGTTGGCCATGTTAGCACCAATCCTTGGCGGAGGTGTCAACACTAATAGATCTATATACAACATTCGTACTTATACACAGTAAATTAATGGTTCAAGATAGTGAGCATAATGGGTTAACGGTACTTAGGCTAATCCATAATCATTTAAGAGATACTTGTATCCATGAGTAAAACAAGCAATGTATCCCATCCCGAGATTTGGAAAATAGTTATAAAATAAGTTAAAGCGGGGCTATAAACTCATAAAGTCTTGAAAAGTAATCGCATTGCTATAAAATAAACAAGCATATAAATGATTTTGCAAACAAGCATGTATTCTCCCTCAAAGATAGTTCAAAACAAGTAAAATAGGGGCCATGAAATAATCAAAAAGTATAAACACTCAATGATTCCAAAACGCGACCTAATTAAAAACAAGTCGTTTTAGACTTATGCAAATGAAGTAAATGATGCATATGAGTTTTTATAAACTTTGTATCACCCGTACATGTTGTGTTTAAGTTTTACAAGTCAAAATGTGATTTACGTCAAAGTTTAATAATTATTTTTATGTTTTAACACTTTACATAAATGACCTTTTACCCAACTTTGGAAATCTGTAACTCAATTGTTCCTCAATATTTTCGCCCAAATCCGACTCGTATGAAAAATATCTTTAGAGCACTACAACAATGCTTCACTGCCCTATATCTCACTCAGACCCTAAAACATTCAAAAACTATCTCAAAGTAGCTAGGTCATACCCGTTTTTAAAGAAAATAAGTTATCAACATTTTTAAAATATAGATTTTACTCAACTTCACGAGGCCGTAACTCATTCGGTTACTTAACCTCAGGATCGATCCGGGACTTACAGAAAATAGTTATTTTGTTAGTTTTTAAATGGCCATAATTTATTCATTATATGTCCACTTGGTGTGTTTCAAATTCCTACGTTAAGTGAGCCTTGAAGGTTGTAAAAAGTTCAACTGTCGTGTTTGATGAATCTAAGCTTAAGTTACTTGAAAATAGGCTCAAATTAGGTCAGTCAGCCATTTTAAACAAAAGTGAGCTGTTGCTGATTGAATGTATTTTTACGACTTTAAATGATCATAACTTCTTTGTTTCTTGTCTGTTTTTTATCATTCAACTCCCTAAACGCAGGTAATAATATCTACTTTCAAGAATTTAAGGCCTTTGTTTATGAAAACATGTTTTTAAATACTCGTTTATGCCCTAAAACCTACTAACCTACTACTACATTCTCCGAACACACGACTTCTTTTACTCATAACTTCTTCGATATTTAACCTCTATAGTCGGTTTAAGTTTCTAAGTTTAAGTTTAAGTATTATCTACCAAAGTTCAAAAGGCTTAACTTTCCAAGAAATCTTAGTTCTCAAAAATACAAAATATAACTCGAACTCAGATTGCTTACATTTCTGTCAACTAATTTTGTATCAAGTGTTAAAAAAACTAAACCAACTCTAAAATTTACGAAATTAGGATGGGAACTACTTAGGACATATATCTAAGTGTAGTATGAAGATATTTGGCCAACTATCATTTTAAAGTGACTTTCTCTACCCTAATAATCGACTGAAAATATTCATAGATTTAGGGTTTTGTAAACTTTCTTTTAAACAACTTTCAACATAACAACCATATAGATGTGATACAAAATCAAGCATGGAATGTTAAATAAGTATCTAAATAAGTATGTAAATAAGTATGAAATGAGTTTATTAAATGCGTACAAGTGTTGTGGATGATTAGTGAACAAGAACACAATCAAAACCTAGACAATCCTAATTTTATAACTCCAAACCCTTGCAATTTATGACCAAGATTAATCCTGCTTATAGACACTTAAGAAACTTGAAAATATGCTTAATAGAGAGTGTTGGCTGCTGAATTATTATGTAGGAGAGAATTATGTGTTATGAGTTTTTGAGATGGAAGAGTAGCTAGTAAAGTCATTTCTTAAGTAATGCATTTGAAGCATAGTTGAAGGGTCTGTTCTTTAGTCACAAGATGGTGCATAATCAAAAAACAAAATGAGATCACAAGCTTACATTGAGCCATTCATATGGATTGTAAGGAGAAGGGTTGGATTTCAAGGTTTATGACTTTAATTGTTACGTTCAAGAGTTGTGTAGTTTAGGAAACATGGGACTTAACAATTCAAAAAATCATATGTTTGTGTATCCATCCTTAAGGGCCGGTTTTCCATGGTCAAAAGGAGGGTATTATTTGATTTTTGAGTGTCCAAGAATGTGTATACATATATAAGTTAGGGTATTAAAGGTAGTGGGTATGTTGTGCATGCATGCAAATGTCAAAAATGTAAGTTTATGTTACTTACGTAAAAGTTTTAGAACCGTATGCATATAAAATGTAAACATGCTTATTATGATGGTAACTTACTTATTATGAGTAGACTAAACTTAGTCTAGAGTCGTTGTGCATCCAAATATGTTTAACGTTACACGCGGGATAACTCCTCAGTTTTAGGTTAAATTATGTATGTAAGATATCCCAAGTAAAAAATTATCCAAGTTAATAGTAAAATATTAACCTGGAAAATGCCGGTTGTCACGGTCTTTCCATGTTAAAAGAGTTTCATCCCAAAACTCAATTAGTTGTGTCCGTTTGTGAGGTGTTTAGAAACAGGTGCTGGTATTTGTTTCAAACTGGTCTTCACGCTCGTAGGTGATTCAGAACCTCTCCTGGAGTTACATCAAACCTTAATGTTTGGAGGGTGGCTTTGCATCAATCGTCTAACTTTTTGGTCCATAATCTCTATTGGTTCCTTAATGAAGTGAAGTTTTTTGTTAATTTGAATTTCCTCTAGTGGAATGATGAGTGATTCATTAAACATTCATTTTTTAGCTTATAGACTTGAAAAGTGTTGTGAACACCGCTTAGTTCTTGTGGAAACTAGAGTTGGTAAGCTACAAGTTCAACCCTAGCTAAACCCTTAAATGGTCTGTTGATCCTACTTGAATAGATCTTGAATTCCTTAGCTTGTGTAAGGTTTAGTTATGCAAGATAAATCCTACACAACTATGGTAGAAACTTTGTAAAATATATCAAAGATTATGCGGAATCTAATATTTGATCAATAAGAAGAATATGCAATAGAACAGTAATTTTAATGAACACACAGATTAACAAACAAAGCTTCAATATATTAATATGAATACTCTAACTAGTATTAAGGTTACAAAACCTTGAAGCTATAACGATATCAAAACAAAAAGATGATTGTAATTATAATCTCTATGCCTTAGGACCTCCTTTTATACACCAAGAAGTCCTAGTCGATATACAATATATTTCTAAGACTTAGAACATTCTCTATGATCTATTCTATAAATAACTAATACTTATCACGTAAGTAATCTTGTTCTCAAAATAATCTTTATCCTTTTTTTGTCTTTATCCTTTTTTAACAGTAGAAACTCTTTCAGAAGTCTTAATCTTTGAGTAGTTGTAACTTTATACCTGCAGCATTAACTCTGAACACTAGAAGTAGTAACTTATACACGAGCAGCATTAATTTTGCTTAGCAGCAGTAACACAAACCTTATCAGTGGTAACTTCAAGAAGGCTTTTAATCCTAACATGGTCAGATATTACTCAGGTTTAACTTTTCCCGTTTGGCAAAACGTATCCTCACATCAGCGTAACTCTGTCAGCAATCACGAGTAGCCTATATTTTGTAGCATATCTGAATGATCTTCTTAGTCATTTTACGGTAAGTTTCTGAGCCAATGAGTTGACTACCCAACCTTGGTCCAGCAAATGGGTGATTGACACTCTTGGTCGTAAAGTGTCTTGAACGGTGCGGCCTTGATGGTGGTACAATAACTGTTGTCGTAATAAAATATGACTAAACGTAGATTAGTATTCCAACTGCTTCTATGGTCAAGCTCGTAGCATTTCAAGTGTTAAAAAATTAAACCAACTCCAAAAATTACAAAATTTGGCTGGGAACTACTTAGGACATATATCTAAGTGTGGTATAAAGATATTTTGCCAAAGATCATTTTAAAGTGGCTTTCTCTAGCCTAATAGTTAACTGAAATTATTCATAGATTTAGGGTTTTGCAAACTTTCTTTTAAACAACTTTCAACACAACAACCATATAGAGGAGATACAAAATCAAGCATGAAATGTTAAATAAGTATGTCAATGAGTATGAAATGAGTTTATGAAATGCTTACAAGTGTTATGGATAATTGGTGAACAAGAACACAATCAAAACCCTAGACAATCCTAATTGTATATCTCCAAACCCTTGTAATTTATGACCCACGGTTAATCCTTCTTATGGACACTTAAGAAACTTGAAAATGTAATTAACAGAGAGTGTTCGCTGCCAAAATATTATATAGGAGAGAATTATGTGTTGTGAGTTTTTGAGATGGAAGAATACCTAGTAAAGTAATTCCTTAAGTAATGCATTTAAAGCATAGTTGAAGGGTCTTTTCTCTAGTCATCAAAAAGGGAAATGAGATCACAAGCTTTCATTAAGTCGTGCATATGGGTAGTAAGAAGAAGGGTTGGATTCCATGGTTTATGACTTTACTTTTTAGGTTCAAGAGTTGTGTAGTTTAGGAAACATTAGACTTAACAATTCAAAAAAGCATATGGTTGTGTATCCATCCTTGAGGGCCGATTTTCCATGGTCAAAATGATGGTTTTATTTAATTTTTTAGTGTCTAATAATGTGTATACATGTATAAGTTAGGGTATTAGGGGTATTGGTTATGTTGTGCATGCATACAAATGTCAAAGATGCAGGTTGATGGCATCAAATAACGTTATTTTTATAACATCATTTATCCCATAAAAATAACCCATTTTAAAATATTTTTTGTAAAGAACTGTTACTTAATCGTTTATATTTGAGAATCGTAGTAATTATGGAGTACTTGGTGAAGATTAGCAGAAAGACATGCATTCTGGAGCTTAAACGAAGACATTTGAAGATTACTATTCTGAAATCCAATACGCCGTATCCATCAAGGAAGATACGGCTTATCTGTGCTTGCACTTCATAAAAGACCACGAAGGAAACAAGATCAATACGCCGTATCCAGGGAAGACCAATACGCCGTATTCAAACTATGGAAATAAAATATTCTAGAAGATATCAAACATGGTCCCTACTCCAAGAAACCCCCAATACGCCGTATTGACCTCAGTCAATACGTCGTATTGACCATATTCCAGACCTTATAAATAGAAGACTCAAAAACTAGTTTTCAGTGTGTTATATCATATTTTCGATACCTAAACCATAAAAGTCGATTTTTAGGAGAGAAAAAGAGCAGAAGAGGTCTTTCAAAGTAATTGATTCCATAGGAAACAACTTGTAATAACCTATATTCTTGTAATCATTCAATTTTGGTATCATTCGTTAATTCGGTTAGTTTACCTTAGCTAATTTATTACTTTTGTATTGATTATGACTTTCGAAGGCAAATACCTTCAGGTATTAGCCATTATTATGAAGATTTAAATGTTTGGTTTATTTATCTTGATTGCTTAATTTATCGTTGATTGCTTGTTCATGTTTATCAGTTTCTACTTGTTTACGTGCTTTTGTATGCGACCTATTATTCAACTGGATCTAGTGATACAGACCAAGTAATCTAGATGCCGTGATGGCTCTCCATATAGTAATTTATATATCTAGACAAATAGGATCACGAATAATAACCTATCTTTTCCCTTAGATTGTGAGCTTAGTTAGACCGGCATGTGACCTTTAGGATCAACGAGTACGTTCTCAATTAATTGGTAAAGACTTGGTTAGTGGACTACTAGTGTATGAATTGCCTTTAAGCAGTAAGTGAGTAAAGTCTCTATGAGCTAGGGTTTAACAAGATCATCATTGCTTTAATCCCTGAAATAGATTATAATCAGCAAATAAGAATGCTTTATACGGATACGTTTAATTGTGACAGAATTCTTCGTATCTAGGTCTTAGGAAGAAGTACTGCCTAAGTCTTAAGAATGATATGCTGCCTCGAGATAGGTAATCATTGCACTAAATAAACAAACCAACATTCTGATTGGATTAATAATAGTTAATACAGTTTTCTTATATTTGGCTAGACCTCTCTTTTATCTTCTGTTAATTTGCTTGCACTTGTTTTAGTGTCTTAAGTTGATTTTTGTCACCACAAAACCCGTGCCAGTCTCTTAGGCAAAAAATCCCCTAATCCATTTGATTTAGGATTAACATAGGTTAGCATAGGTTTAACACAGAATAGAATTAACTTAGTTTAGATAACCAAAATATTAATAAAATGAAAGATTGTTTCTCGCTTTTAGTGATCGACACCCTACTTACCACGAAACTCCCATCTGACCGGGTACACTGCCCGTTAAAGTGTTGTTTTTTGGTAAAGTTGGCAAAATATAAATTTAAAACTTGAAATCATAAATCACACACCTCACAACGACACATCAAGTTTTTTGCGCTGCTGCCGGGGAGTGAAAATTTAATCTTGATTTTTATTTGATATTTTGGTTTTTAACATTAGATTAATCTAACCTTTAGGATTAGTATAATTTAGATTAGTGTATAATTCTATATATTTGTCTTTAATTGTTTGCTTGTATTGTTTGCTTAGTTTAATTGCTGGTGTGTTTAATTGTTTTCTCTAATACATTGTTCTGGTAAATAAACTGATACGGCGTATCCACTTCCATTGAATACGGTGTATCCAACTTTTTGTCCAATATAGTGTATCTGTTTTGTTCAGTAATACGACGTATTTAATTATTTGTATACGGCGTATTGACTTAAGTTTTTAAATATCTTTGCAAGTCTATTTCCCTAGAATAGCTTTACTTTTAATCATGTCTTATTTTTCAGGAGCAGCATCCGGACTTTGTCCATATCATTTTACCTATCCAGAAAGAAGGTTAACAATGGAAGAAATGTTATACAAATTCATCGACAAAGGAAAACGAGAACATGAAGAGATGAGAACATTCATCTGTGAATTCTAAACAACCAACGAGATCGTATTCAAAGAAAGGAACAATTCATTAAGTGAGCTCGGGTTCAAAGTACAAGAGTTGTTAAAGGTGATTAATAATACTCCAATGACAAATTGTGAAATTAAAGGAGTAACTACTAGAGGTGGAAAAACTACAACTCAAGATGTTCAAAATAACAACGCCAACTTACATACCGAAGAACCTCTGGTAGTAAATCACGACAAGCCAGTTGAATCAATTAAAGTCCTCACCAATGGTCTACCCTAGAAAACCAACAAACCTGTTGTTCAGCCATCAAGTGAGAAACAAACATCACTAGTTCCTTTTCCCCGAAGATTGAGAAAAGAAAAAGAAGAGGCTCAGCAGAAAAAGTTTTTAGAAAACCTAAAGCAACTCCACATCAATTTTCCCTTCATCGAAGCCCTAACTCAAATGCCAAAATATGCCAAATTCTGAAAGGTTTGCTGACCAATAATGCCAGACTCAAAGAAGCTTGTATGATCACTATGAAAGAAAGGTGCTCAGCCATGTTATTAAACAAGCTTCCATCAAAAGAAAAGGACCCAAGGAGTTTTACTATTCCTTGTGACATCGGCCAATTACACATTGATAATGCATTAGCAGACCTAGAAGCTAGTATAAGTTTGATTCCATATACGATGTACGAGAAATTAAGGTTAGGAGAACTGAAGGCTAATAGAATGAGTTTAGAACTTGCGGATAGGTCAATCCAATACCCAAGAGGAATAATTGAAATGTGCTCATAAAAGTTGATAAATTCGTCCTTCCCATAGATTTCATTATCTTAGATATGCTTGAAGACTCTAGAGTTCCTATAGATTTAGGAAGACCATATTTGGCAACTGCTCGAGCTATGATAGACGTGTTTAATAAAAAGATAACGCTAAGGATAGGGGATGATGAGGTAATCTTTGACGTTGACCAATCAATTAAGAGACCACTAGCTAAAGATGATGAATGCTACGGGATTGACAACTTAGATGACACGATCAACGTAGAGGCTCGGGAATTACTGGCAAATGATAAGTCTGATACATTTTTATTAAAGGGACTGGAGAAATCGATTGATCAATCAGACCTAGAAAGTTATGAATCTTTTGAATGTAAAGCTGTCGATAATTCTGATTCAGGGGAACCAATACGGCGTATCGACTCTGTCAATACGTTGTATCCAGTTGCACGGGAAATAGTAGAACCTAAAGATAAAAGTGAACATCTTTATTCAGCCAGTGCAAACGAGATCGATGAGAAGAAACCTGAGCTGAAAATTTGCCTCACCACATAGAATACGCATACCTGCCTGGAGACAAATCCTTTCCCATAATTATCTCATCTAAATTGTCTGAAAGAGAGAAAATGTTACTTTCGCGGGTATTGGAGAAACGTAAGGGAGCATTTGCTTGGAAAATGTCGAACATCAAGGGAATCAGTCCGTCATACTGCACACATAAGATTCTAACGGAAGATGACTACAAACTGGCCATTCAATCCCAAAGGCGTCTAAATCCCAAAGTCCAAGATGTGGTGAAAAACGAGATCCTTAATGATGTGTCGTTATGTGGTGTATATTTTTATGATTCAAGTTTTAAATTTATATTTTGCCGACTTAACCAAAAACAACACTTTAACGGGCAGTGTACCCGGTCGATGGTAGATTCGTAGTAAGTAGGGGGTCAAACACTTGAAGCGAGGTTAAATCTTTCAATTTATTAATACTTTGGTTTACTATTCTAAGTTAATTCTAATCTAAGTCAAACTTATGCTAATCCTATGTTAGTTCTAATCCTAATTCTAATAGGTTAAAAAGGGGAGTTTTCAGTTTGAGAGACTGGCACGGGTTTGGTGGTGACTACAATCAATTCAAGACACTTTAACCTATGCAAACAAATCAACAGAAGATAAAAGAGCCGTCAACCCTTATAATAGAAAAACGTATTAACCATCATTAATCCGACTAGAATTTGGTTTGTATATTCAGTGCAATGATTTCTTATCTCGAGGTGATATATCATTCTTAGACTTATATGGGACTTCTTCCTACAACCTAGACACATTAATTCTATCATAATTTAAGCATCCGCATAAAACATCTTTATTTGCTGATTATAATCTATCTTAGGGATTAATGTAATGGTGATCTTGCTAAACCCTAGCTCATAGAGACTTTACCCACTTACTACTTAACGGCTCCTTATATACTAGTAATCCACTATCCGAGTCTTTACCAATTGATTAGAACATACTTGTTGGTACCAAGGTCACCTTATGGCTCAACTAAGCTCACTATCAAAGGGCAAAGATAGGTTAATATTTGTGATCCTATGATTCTAGATATATAAATTGCAATATGGAGAGCTATCCTGGCCTCTTAGCCTACGCCCAAACAACATCGAAGTTGCAGCGCATTAAATATGTAGGACTAGACCCAGTTTAATGATAGGTCGCATACTTAAGCACGTAAACAAGTATAAATTAATAAACATAAATAAGCAATCAACGATAAATTAAGGAATCGAGATATAAACAAAACCAAGCATTCAGATCTTCATAATAATGGCTAATACCCGAAGGTATTAGCCTTCAAACATCATAATTAATACAAGAGTAATGTCTTAGCCAAGGTAAACTAACTAAGTTAACGAATGATACCAAAAACTGAACGATTACAAAAGTATAAGAAATTACACGTTGTCTCCTATGGATTGGAATACATTGCAAGACCTCTTCTGCTCTTTTTCTCCTCTGAAAATCGACTTTTGTGGTTTAGGTATCGAGAATATGAATTAGCATACTTAAAACTTGTTTTTGACTTTTTGTTTATAAGGTCTGGAGTCGGTTCGATACGGCGTATCCAATGCATTGGATACGGCGTATTAGGGTTTCTTGGAGTAGGGACCACGTTTGATATCTTCTAGAATATTCACATACTATATCTCCAATATGGTGTATTGGTCTTCTCTGGATACGACGTATTGATCATGTTTCCTTCGTGGTCTTTGGTGAGTGTAGGCATAGATACACCGTATCTTCTTTGATGGATACGGCATATTGGTTGTTAGAACTAGGGGTGTCAGTAGGGTCGGGTTGACCCGACCCGAACCCGAACCCGATAAGGCTTATCGGGTCGGTTAAATCGGGTTGAAAAATCTTGTCGGGTTGTTTTGACCCTAACCCGATAACCCGATAGTGTTATCGGGTCGGGTTTGGGTTAAATTATTTTTCTTGTCGGGTTATCGGGTCAACATGATAAGACGCAAAATATGCTATTTAGTACTTCACTAGATCACCTGAATGCCTTATATGTCAATATAACTTCGAGCCATAGGTGTTGGGAATTATACTTTGAGTTGATTATGACAAAACATATTAAAGATGGAGGACCTACAAGACATAGCTGGAATAACA
>BQNB010002971.1:16996-98083 GCA_026074375.1 Tanacetum coccineum
TTGTATCTCAATTGTATTATATCTTTTAACGTTATATATTCAATCTCTTTCTAACTAATACAAACGTCATCAAAAAATAGTCTACCCGGGCAACGCACGGGTATTGCACTTGTTAATCTTTGTTACAAGAACTTCCAAAAGCTGACTTTATTAGTAGAAAGAATCTGAATTTTCAAACATGCATGTTAACATAATTAAAAGGCACTTGATATAAAATAAAATTGGAACATTGTCGTGTAGTCATGTACACTGTACACATAAGCAAAAACGAGCAAACAACGTAAAAAAAATACAACACGTATAAAGTTCAAACCTTTTTAAATACTGTACATACTTGGGATTAGTTAGAGAACGAGTCGAACACTGTCACAGTGATACCTCGGTTATGCTGTGTACATCTAAGTTAAAGACTTGAACTATGTAAACGATAATTAGAAAAAGTAGTATGATTATTGGTAGAAAATGAGAAAATCTAAATAAGTAATCAAGTATAAACTTGAAAAATCAAAGGGCAAAAGATTTGCAAATCTTATAATGGCTGCACGCATCTTCAAAAGATGTTTTACATATTTAGTGCTTGATCATTGATTTTTCAAAAGTCGATATTTGACACACTTATAATACACTATTAGTGGTATCTTACATATGTTTAAATACATACTTGAACTCATAATATTTTCAGGGTCGTCTTTAGGGGAGTGCAAGAGATTCGATTGCACAAGGCCGCTACTTTACGAGGGTCATCACATTTCATGCACTTTTATTATATATATGCACGATCTGATACTCGAGTTTAATTAGTTCATGCACTACTCATACATATGTATATTATGTGTATGCTTAAGGGCCTCTTTGTGGTAATGACACGGGGCCACTAAAATCCATGAGACGACCCTGAATATTTTACGTATATTTTAGCTTTTGTATATATGTGACAAAATCCAAAGTTGATGATGATGATGCAACTCTGATTGGTTCAACACTTTCAAGTCCTTTACTCAACTGGGTCAATAAGCTCCTCCAAATTTGAACCATAAATATTACTCTTAATTAAAAAAAAAGTTGCTACTTTTTTTCTATATAAATGTAGTAATAATCTTGGTTATATGATAGGAGTGGTGATCTGGGTCTGGAGTTTGAAGCCATAAACAGTTTCTTGATAGGTATGTATTTTTTGAATGCAATCTTTAGCTGTTAGTTAAATTTTTTTATGTGGAACTTGGTTGTTACTTATTATCTAGCTTTTTGGTATTTTAAGTCATAGATAAATAGTTTTGAGTGATTTGGTATAGTGAACTGGTTATTGTCACCCTATTGTTTAAGTGTCAAATCATCCGTTTCGATAATCAGCTTAGAATTAGCTGGTTCTGATTATATAGGGATCATAGATAATATACTAGCAAAATAATCTAGAACATTGTTTAGGTGTCATAGATAAAGATTTTTTTGACTCACCCTATTCAAAACTTGACAATATACTAGCAAAATAATATAGAACATTGTTTTGACTCACCCTATTCAAAACAGTTATAGATAAAGATTTTTTTTGGTCCGGTAAGCATTCTCACTTTATCTTTGACTACCCTCATCCTCATTTTCTACTAGTCAAAACAGCCTAGTCAATCTTGTTAATTCATTATTTCCTTAGTCGAGCTTCTCCAACATTAAATTGACCGTCATCAAGAAGTTTGAGGTTGATCAGTGAGAAGAATGGTAATTGCTAAGAATAATATAACCTGTTCAAGATTTTCTTTGATAATCAGAGGAAGTGAATGAAGAGGAAGAAGAAGAGAAAGGTATTGAGTGAGGGTAGTTTGATTATTTCACAATAATTAATGGGGTTTTTCTTAAATGGCGTTTTCAAAAAACACCAACTCACCTGCTTTTTCAAAACAACGTTTTGAAGCCTTCAAATCGCAGAAAAGCGCGTTTATGATTTTGGTCTCCAAACATTAAGTTCAGATTATTTGCGTTTGAAAACCGCAATAATCAGATAATCTTGATGTAAACGCAATCCCAAACACCCTCTAAATAAACACCATATTTACTAACAAAATATTAGTCAACCTTTCAAATCATGGGCTAAAAAGTGCTCTCAGAGTAGCAAAACGTATGGCACTACATTTTGTGGTTTCCTCCTTAGTACCACAAAATGTGATGTCGTGGGAGATTTTTTCTTTTCATTTATATAAAATAAGAAATACACAATATAACTTAATAAATTCTTTCTTAGGAGCCCATCCCGATCTCTCGGCTTCTTGATTACTCATAGCTAAAAATTGTTCACATGCCTTATAACCCTGCATATATCGCTCCACATCGTCTTGAAAATAAATATCGTAATGATGAAAGGTGTTAGGAATGTTGGGATCCATAGTGGTTTTTTTGAAGGAAAAATTAATTATTGTTGAAATAGAAATGATATTGGAAGTATGTATAAAATTTGGTAAAATAAGAAGATATTTATAGAATTTTTAAGGGGTAAAAATTTAAAAAATGTGAGGAATAAATGCAAAAAAGGCTAGTTTTTTCATCCTACCATTTTATAACGTCCATAATATTATAAAAAGAAGAAAAAAGTGGGCTGGGTGCCACAGCTCGAGCAACCATGACGCCAGACATGGTATCTTTGACGCGAGATTTTGCTGGGCTTGTGGTATGGCGCCAAACTCACCAGCCAGCGTACCCCTCACTCTAACACTATTTAGCTAAAATCAAAATCCGGACAAGTTTCTTGAAAAAGTAAAAGTAAATCATTAAATATATATTAGTTTATTTTTTTTCAACAACACTTTATTAAAAACTAGCAAGAAGCTAGAAAAATTACAAAGTTACAAGATGAGGATTTTTTAGCCAATCAACCCAACTAAACGACACATTACATCTAAACCGACTCCAATAAAAAGAATACGACACAACATCATCAAAAATATCCGCCTTAGAAGGAGAAACCACACCAAAGACACACTTATTACGATAAGCCCAAATTAGCCACCACAACCCAAAACACACCCCTTCTAACAACCTTTTATGCTTGATAGGAATCCGAAGATTTACGATCCAAGAAACCCATTCATCGAACGTATGCACTTCCATGAAATCCACCTCCCACCAACGGCAAATCTTGCGAAAATTATCTTTCGCAACAAGGCAATCAAAAAATAAATGACTTGACGATTCCGTGACGCTACCACAAACGGGACAAAGAATAGACGGAATATCTATACCTCTCCGGGATATATTAAGACGGGTAGGCAAACAATCCATTCTCACCTTCCACGCATGAATGTTAACCTTGATTGGCACCGCTTTTATCCATCGAGTTTGAGTAGACACTTCCGGAAACCTGTTATCATCAATAACCTTTCTAGCCGAAGCTACCGAGAACTCACCCGAACCATCAAGCGTCCAATACCACCTATCAGGCGTGACACCAAGAACAACACCTTCCACGTAAGTCGTCAAATCCGTCAACTGATCTTGTTCCACTCCGCTTCTAGGAGCACGACGAAAAGACCAGGTCAAGTTCTCCTGTGACAGTTTAGAAGCCACATCGACAGTCTTCTTCACTTCCAGCGCATAAAGCCTAGGATATCTTTGTTTCAAAACCATGTCTCCATGCCACAAATCCTCCCAAAAATAAGTATCCGCACCATTGCCAAGCTTTTTCTGCATAAAATTATTTAAGTGTATACCTTTTATCTTCAATGTTTCCACCTCCTGGAGAATGCTTCGCCAAATGGACTTGTAACCAACCTTGAATCCGCTACCATTTTTCCCATCTTCGCCATGAATAGCTTTAATAACCCTAGTCCATAACAAGTTCTTTTGAGTTGTAAACCGCCAAACCCATTTACACATAAGAGCTCTATTAAGCGCATATAAACTAGAAACACCAAGGCCACCTTTCTCTTTAGAACACAAAACCTTACTCCATTTCACCCATATCGATTTTTTACTATTTAAATCGACACCACTAAAAAACCGACTTCGAATTGATTCCATGCGTTGAAGGACTTTCATTGGCACCTTGAATATAGACATATGATAAATAGGCATGGATCCTAGAACCGCCTTGAGAAGGGTTAAACGACCACCTATCGATAATGTTTTCATCTTCCATTTTGAAAGACGATCTACCATTTTATCCACAATCTCATCCCAAGATTTAATCCGAGACATATTTCCCCCAACTTTCGAACCTAAATAAGCAAAAGGAGCCTTAAGGACACCACAACCAATTCTATTTGCAGCTTGCACCACCCTATCTTCACTCACCACAACACCCAATAACTTACTCTTGCTTAAATTAATACTAAGACCTGAAGCACGATGAAAACATTTCAACACATATATAATCGTATCAATATTCTTAGTACTCCATTGCCCCATAAACACCGCATCGTCCGCATAGAACATATGAGAAAGATGCATAACCGAATTAAGCACAATGCCATTAAACATGCCCGCATCCACAACTCTTTTAAAAGAAATGTGAAGACTCTCCATAACCAAAATAAAAATAAACGGAGAAAGAGGATCACCTTGTTTAAGGCCCTTAAAAAACTGAAATTCCTCCGTAGGGCTTCCATTCACTAAAACCGATCCCCAAGAAGATCGAAGACATTCTTGAATCCAACCACACCATTTTTCACCAAAACCAAATTTTCTTAAGACATCATCAAGGTAATCCCACCGAACAGAATCATAAGCCTTTTCAAAGTCAATTTTTAGAATAAATGAATGTTTTTTCTTCAACTTACACCACTGCAAAACCTCATTAAGTATAAATGGTCCGTCAAGAATTTGCCTATCCGCAACAAAAGCCGATTGCACCTCATTAACAATATCTCCAAGCACCACCACAAGACGATTAGCCAAAATTTTGGCAATTATTTTATAAAGGCTCCCAATAAGACTAATCGGTCTGAAATCCTTCACCATTTTTGCTTCGGGAGTCTTCGAAATCAGCGCTATGAAAGAAGAATTACACCCTTTTGGAATGCGGCTGTAATGAAAGAAATATTTCACCGCCGCCAACACATCTCTTTCTATTAAACTCCAAAACCTTTTATAAAAACCAAATATGAATCTATCCAGCCCTAGAGATTTATCAACACCACAATCCTAAACCGCTTTTTTAATCTCTTCATTTGACACTTCGGCTTCCAAATCCAGTTGTTGCATTGAATTCAGATGATGAGGAAACTCCATATTAAGCATCGGCCGAACAGATTTAGGTCTATCAAAATGATTCTTGAAATGATTAAGGAACTCATTTTTAACCATATTAGGATTTTCCACCCAATCTCCTTCCACCAGAACCCCTCGTATAGAAAGTTGGTTTCGTTTCTTATTAAGAATACCATGGTAATATTTTGAGTTCTCGTCGCCTTCAATTGCCCATTTGATTTTTGATTTTTGAGACGCCTCCATTGCACACAATTTATCCACCTCTTGAATCAATTTTATAACCTTCACACGTTTATGTAAAGTATCAGACGACGCATCTCCTTTGTCAATGATCATCTCCAAATCAGCGAGCTCCTGTTTCAGCCATGTTTTCAAGTTTTTAGACTTTGTCTCATGCCATTCCAAACACGTATCTTCTTTTTTAGATATTTCAACTTGTTCATCATGTTGATCATAGCATTAGAATTATCTACCGGAGCTTCATGCCATACCTTATTAACAAAGTTCTCAAAACCCTCCATTTCCAGCCAATAATGAAAAAACCGAAACGGAATAGGTCCATAGTCATGAGTAGATTCACGTAATAATATAGGACGGTGGTCTGATAAAAATCTATCTAGGGTGATGGCTGATAAATTAGGACACTCACTCAGTAAGCTTTCGGACATGAGGAATCTATCAAGCTTACTCATCTTTGAAGCAGATCTGTGACACCATGTAAAAGAACATCCACCAAGTGGAACCTCCTCTAAATTCGCCATTGAGATAAAAGAGTTAAAAGCATTCGCCCCATGCACGTTGAAAATAGTTCCAAATCTCTCATTTTTATTATGGACCTCATTAAAATCACCCATGATAATCACTGAACCTTTCCAATTATCAATGACGTGACATAAATAATCCCATAGACTTTTCTTTTCTGACAACTCTTGCGGGGCATACACCGAAATAATAAGAAGTAATTTGCCATTAGACACCCAATTTCCTTGAATCATAACAAAATAATCTGAAGCCGTTGAATTTAGTTTCTTAAACGCATTAGGATCCCAAACACATAAAATCCCACCTGATTTACCAACCGAGGCACTATGCACATAATCAAACGCAAAGTTACCCCAACATCTTTTGATTTCAAACAAATCAATAGACTCCATTTTAGTTTCTTGCAACGTTGGGTGGAAAAGAAAATTCACCTTGTTAGAGACACACAACTCCTTTACCCAATCTTTTTTAGCCTTTGGGTTAAGACCTTGGATATTTAAAGACAACATATTCATCGGAAAACACCATCCACTCCTTGCGATTCAATGATCTCTTCAATATTCTTCATACACCCATCCATATTATACCCCATAGTTTGTCCCACCTTAACCAATTCATCCATCAACATTAATATAGAACCACCTTTCCGAGAACCTTCAGACTCTCTACAATGATCCGAGTCCATAGATTCCCCACCTGCTTTTTTGTACGTGTTAAACCCCGAGCTAAAATTCACTTCATCAGAAATATTGTTTACATTCCCGAATTCACCATCACAATTATCCTTCTGATTATCCATCTCAACATTTTCAACATCATTCTCTCTTGGTGTAAAACCAGGAGGGTACTCCAAACTCTCTTTTGTGCTCGCCTCCTTATTATTCTTCATCTTATCTTTATTAAGGAGAGAATAAATATTAAACGGGTCTTCTGATTGTTTACCATTTTGCTCACTAGAAACAACACCATCCTTGGATTTTGGATTCTCCTCCTCAACCTCTGTATCAGATACCCTACTAACATCATTTTCCCCTTGTACCTCCTCATCACTCTCACCGAAATCCTTCTTAAAAACTTCTTCACATTCTTCATCTTCTGAGTCACTTTCCTCATCATTTTGATCATCCAAATCTGGAGTCCAACCCGGAATCTCTATGGCTCGCACCCAATGCGTCTTACCTTTATAATTAATTTTAAATGATTCAAATATGTGAGACATACTCTTAGTGAGAACACAAAGTCTTTTGCAATGGTAATTTTCTTTCTCCAAGTTCTCCACATTTAACAAGGTTCCCCACTTTGATGCAATTCGAATAAAAGTATTTTCATTCCACACTTTTAAAGGAATACCCTCAATTTCCACCATAGTAACTCGTTCATCAGTAATGAATTCACTAGACGCTTGGATTAGCTGAGAGAACCACGAACATACTCCTGTAGATAACAAAAACTTCTCCTTTGCCTCCACCGAGTCAAAAGCAATCATAACCCACAAACCACCCATGTATCTTAAATCAATATCGGTGAAGCCTTCATTCCCCAATGCCACTTTTAGATTTTCTAACACTCCAACCTCCTTCACCTTCCCATTTAAACAACATGAGTAATCCTGTGTGTTTACGCAAGAATCATCTAAAACCAACACTGGCTTGCTATCATTCTCCCCATTCCCTTGGCTCTGATTTTTTACCACATTCGCATAGGAACTTACATCATCCCTATGCCCATTGTCCTTAGTATTCCCAATTGATGAGTCTCTGATCTTTCCTTTCATAGCAGGTTGATGACTGCTAGTAGAACCCTTAGGCCTATGGAATCTAGCAGCATTAGCATGAATTCTATGTCTACCAATCCACACCGTACATAAATTACCAACCAAACGCTCCACATCAAAAACTTTAATAAAACGCACAAATCCGAATCTCTTACCAGCCTTTGATCTTTTGTTAGGAATAAACGCATCAACCACATGCCCATATTGTTTACACGCATTCCATAGATCCTTAGCACTCGCTTGCTCAGGAAAATTAGTCACGAACACGGACGTGGAGATCTTCAGCACATCATCCTCCTTAGTTCTCTTAGAACCCATTTGAATCAAAACAAAGAAGATATCACCAATTTGAAAAATCACAGCAAAAAAACATAAAAACGAGGGGTTAGGGTTTTGGATTTGAAAGGAATTAGGATTAGGTTTTTTATTGGAAATTTAATTGGAAAAAGACAAAAAAAGGGGAAAACGACAAAGAAGCAAACCCTAAATCGAAAACAACAACCCTATAGATCCTGATCATCAAATCATGAAAATAACTCGATAAGGAAATCAATCACAAAGGAATGATCTCACTATTTCAGGCTTGTCTATGATCGATTAACAAGATGGTAGTAGTTATTGAGATCGGTTAGGGAAGATGTTACCCTCATCGATTTAAACCAAATATAAGGAATTTAGTTGAATGCTAAAATAGAAAAGGGATATGATATGCATCGGATATTTCATTTCTTCAATTAGTCCAAATCAAATAACAATCGCCGATGAAGTGGTGTTGCGCCAGTATTACGCCTCTCTCTAAGTGATTTAGTGAGATTTAGTGAGATAAAAATATAAACACTTAAGTTTAGATTTGATGTAAGAGAGAGAAAATATATTATAATATAAATATATTAATATTATATAAAAAATTAAATTGTATAATAATAAAAAACTAAAAATAGTGTGAGAGATAAAATGGGACCCACATAAAAGAAAGAGAAAACCTAAAGTGTGTATTGGGTTTTACATAAGTGGTAATGAACCTCATTTTCAAATCCAACATCACCGACCAAACAACACTTTTACTTGTCAAACCTAATCCCCCTTCCCAAAACCCATAAACCAAACAGGCCCTAACTTTCCTTTTAACAATGAAAACCAGTCTCCTATAGCAGTTGCTTAACCGTTAAAGCTTAAAACAATTGTAGAAAAGTAACTATCAACCGGCTAGCTAGCCACCTAATGTTACTCTAAGGTTATAAAAAATAAGAATTTAAATGGACAATTAACACACGTGATAGGTTATTAAGACCCCTTCTAATCGGCTAATCTACCATGTCATATCGATATTTATAAGGCCGGAGATACGTGACCTTATGGAGTCACACACGTATAGACCGAGATACCATTTTAGTTATGTATTTAATATATCTATTGTATAGAGTTAAGGGTAAAAAAACTGTGATGCGGCAACTTTATAACTATAATGTTGTAATTTATAACTGTAATGCACAAAAAATCTTATTGGTATCACCTAATCCCAAAAACCAAGACAAAAAGCTCATCAACGAAAGTAATTCCAAATAAGTCATAAATTACAATTTACCGAATAATTATAGCTAAGGCTCAAGAGATAGATGTACCAATCAAGAAACAGCAAACATGACAAACATAAGAAATACACGAACTATTGTAACCAGCACAGAGATTGTGAAACATTATCCAGAGCAATCATAATACACATATGCACACTTTTCTATAAATTTGTACGAACCATAAAACACATATGCACACTGTTCTATATATCTTTTATTGACTATAAAACACAACCTCTAAATGGATAGTGCAAAAGTAAATTATGAAAGAATATGGCGTTTAATAAAACAAGTGTCCCTAAAGGGTACCATACTTATTTATAAAAGATTTAGCCAGGTCTATTGGTTATTAACTTTATAGTGACCTTAAGAACCTTCATTGTACAGGCTTCCAAATTCTTACTAATGAGCTGTGTTACTTATTGTAGTTAAGGCAAAAAATCCATGTATAAACCACAAACCATTCGTGTAATTTACTTTCTTCATTTTTAGTTAAGAAACTTACATATCTGATAAAAGGAAAATAAGAACATACCTACTCCTCGATACAAGCTACGTATCCCATCCTCCCTATAAACACCCTGTAACACATTCTTAATGCCACTGTATCCAGGCTGTGCAATAATAATTTTAGCATTATTCCCTATACTTAGTTTTGAATCCATAACCTATAATAAAACCAGACCCAATCAGAAGAGAAGGAAAGAGATAACACTATAATAAAACTACAAAAAAAATGCATCCATAATTTATAATAAATGGCTTTGTAAAAAAAGAATTACATATATGTTTTAACAAGTACAAACCTGAAAATTTTACATCAAAATACTAGATGACTTTTTAAACCCAAAATCGCGGATGTAAATAACCATCGCCTGAACCACCTTGACCCACCACAAAAAAACAACCCAAAAACAAGATCTTGGGTCTTGACCCACCACTTGACACCACATCTTGGCCTCCACAATGATCACAATATTTATTAGATCTAAAAATGCAGCCAAAACCTCAAATCAAAACTTGACACTCGACCAACAAAACAAAATGATCGGATCTGAAATCCTTTCCACAAGACCAACAAAACAAAATGATCGAAAATCCTTTTGCACACAAATTGCAGCCCATATACAACACCATAAATTCCTTATTGTTAACTCGTAATATTGTCATTATTTGTTAGCTTTATTGTTAGCCGTGGCGGTTGATATCGGTTTTTTTTCTTTTATTGGAGAATGATATGTATGTAAATTGATCAGAGTAATTTCTGTGTTATAGATGAGAAGAGATATGAATGAAGATAATGTGTTTAGTGTTTAAGATGAGGGGAGTATAATGACTGGTTTGTGGAGATCTTATATAATATAGCGTGGTAATTTTCAAATATGTCAGTTTTTATGAAGATCTATATTTTTCTGTGTAATTACCTAATGAATATTGTGGGAGACTCCCTATTATACACGATTGGGCCCAGTTAGGATTTTATTGTATTGTTTTATTTTAGCTTGTTAATAATTACATAAATATCATAATGCATTGTTTTGAGGACCTATCATCATGATTGATTGGAGTTAAATTTTGGAGGGGTATGGTGGGTATGTAGTTTAAATGGTTAGGACATTTGTTATTGAATAGTAGTTGTGTGTGCACGATAAGTGTTGTGTGTGTGTGCGTTGTGTTGTGAGTGGTGTGTATGCTCTTGTTTTTGTGATTATATATAGTTTATATATATATATATATATTATATATATATATATATATAATATATATTATATATATATGTGTGTGTGTGTGTGTGTGCTGTGATATATATATATATCATATATATATATATTATATATATATATATATATATATATATACTATATTACTTATATATATATATGTGTGTATATGTGTTGTGTGTGTGTGTGTGTGTGTGTGTGTGTGGTATTATATATATGTGTGTAACTAGTATTATTATATATATTTATATTTAAATATATATATTTAATAGATAATAAATATATATTATACCTATATAATAATATATATATATAAATTATGTGGTGTTGTATATTTTATATATATATGTATTATATATTGTATATATGTATTATATATGTTTATACGTATATATGTATATACTAAGTTACGTAACCCGCCAACGGGCTGGGTTTGTTTCATTAAATCTTTTTGAAGACAATATTTGTCGATTTTAGTTGTAATGCGTATTTTGTGTTTGTTGTTTAACACTAAAATCTTTTAATTCCTCTTTTTGGCTTTCATTATAATCATATGTATGACATATAGTCGTCCATTCCCACCCCCCCCCCACCCATTTAATTGTTGAACATCGTATTTATTAAAAGGAAACCAAACTTTGATGTGTATGCCCAACGAACGGGTTCGGTTCATGCATGTTTTTTGAAGAAAATTTTTTGTTTTTGTTAACATAAAATCTTCATTCCTCTTTTTCGTTTCATTAATAATAGTGTTACATATTGTTGCCCGTGTTAGAATATCGTCTTCGTTAATAGCAAACCAATGTTTGATAGTGTTTGCTCAACGGACGATTTTGGTTCATAAATCTTTTTTGAAGACAATATTTGACGTTTAGTTGTAATTGTTTTTTGTGTTTGTTAATTAAAGTTAAAAATCATGCTTTGGAACTTTTATTAATTAGAATGATATCCTAGGAGGCGATCATTTGCATAAACAATATAAATATCGGCCAAAAGATATGGCAAGTCCTCTAATTTAACATGGTCTATAGTCTTGACCTTTAATTTTAATAACACAAATGTTTTTTAATTAACCATCTTCAACCTACGTCGTGCCTGGGGATAGAAGCCCGCAATTTTTCAGTAGTGATTTATAGAGGAGGAGCCGTAGCACTAAGGGTTAGTTTTACATTATTGTACCCAACTATAAATGCTTTAAATATATCACATTCACATTTCACTATTTTGATCATAATAGGTTTAAAGATTATAATATCACTAGTTTTTTTATTGGAGAAGTACATCTTATGATTTCCATTAATGCTTAGATAGATACCAATAATATGTAGTGAATGTTAATGGTTAATATATTTTGAAGTATATCTTGATATATTTTTGAAGATTTTTTAAAAAAATATATTATTACAGTTTTGGATAATAAAACACAAATGGTGGCTTGGCCCTCGCTTGGTTACTTCAATTGGAAACTTAACCCTAGGTCACAAATTCGAACATTGCCATGAACAATATTTAAAAAAAATCCAAAAATTAAAAAAAAAATTGTAAATTAAAAAAAATCCGAAAATTAAAAAAAATCCTAAAATTAATAAAAAATTAAATCCGAAAATTTATAAAAAATCCCAAAATTAAAGAAAATAATTATGGAGTATATCTTAATAATTATAGAGTATATCTTAATATGTTTTGAAGTATATCTTGATATATTTTTTAAGATTGTTTTTTAAAATATATTATTATAGTTTTGGATAATAAAACATAAATGGTGGCTTGCTCAGTTGGTAAACTTAATTGAAACTTAACCCTAGGTCACAAGATCGAACCTTGCCATGAACAATTTTTTTTTTTTAAATCCGAAAATTAAAAAATCCAAAATTAAAAAAACCAAAAAAAAATAAGAAAATTAAAAAAATCCGAAAATTTTAAAAAAATAAAATCCGCAAAATTAAAAAAGGATTTATGGTGTGGTGAGAAGAAAAATAAATCCGAAAATATATATATATATATATATATAATATATATATAGCTTAGGTTACGCGTTGAGAAGAAAAACTATAATGAGAATAATAAGAATGATTTCTAGCCACATATTTTAAATAGGAGAGAGAATTTTAATGGAAGATGCATCCATTTTTGTAGGTGCATCTTAAATGTGTGGTTGTGGATTCTTCTTATCATTCTCATTTTAAGTTTTCTTTTTATTTGATCCTAACTATATATATATATATAGGAAGGTTAAAATAAAAAGACAATTTGTGAGAAGCGATAAAAAGAAAAACTCTTTTTTAAAAAAGCTTCTCGAAAAATTCTCAAAAAATTTCCATTAAATCAGGTATGTTGCGTGCTATAAAATAAAACTTTTGTAAAAAAGTTTTTTCTACTTTTGAGTTTTTATACGTTTTTTTTACATGCGCAAAAAAAGAAATTTTGATGCACAAAAAAAAATTTTAATGCACAAATTTTCGAATTGTGTATAGTTTGTATGCGCTAATAAATTTTTGCATGCAAAAAGTCAATAGAAGTTGGACTACAAAAACACGAATTTTTGTTGCATCAACAAAAAACAGATTTTAATGCACAAAAAGTTTCTTTTTAAGTAATATATTTTCGGCACTATAATATTACAATTTGTTGTTTATCGTAGGTGTCTATTTTTCAGGCTCCACATTCTTACTCTCAGTTCAGGTGGTATGATTGTGTTTCAGTATTTGTTATATATGTTCTTGTTTTTTTTTTTTTGCGTTTTGATAATAATACTCACGAATATTGGTATTTTTTTTTGTTAGTGTGCAGTGTGTGTGGTGGGTGTGTTACATTATATTTATGTTTTTGATTTATATATCATATATATATATATATATAATAAAATATATATACTATATTTATATATATATATATTTAAATATTTGTGTGTGTGTACTTATTGTCTTGTGGTGTGTATATATTAGTTATATTATTTACTAGATATATATATATATAGAATATATATATATATATATATATATATATTATGTGTGTGTTGTTTTTTATATATATAGGGAGAGACTTTCTTTTCAGAACCATTCTTAGTGCGAGAAGAACTGACTGAACAACCAAAAAATACATGCCCCAAAGCCCTTTTAAAAAATAAAAAAATACATGAAAATCATCAATAATCGTAAGAATCCACTATGATTCTTTTGTATCATCATGAACTCATTCCTCCATTCTTTCACAAAAAACCTGTCACACACTCGCAGCAATATTGTTGCATCTGCACACTCTTATAAGTTAAGTCATACCAAATGACAACACACTTCAAAGCAAAAATTTTGTATTTCGCATTTCCTTATCATATTATTATAGAAAAACTATGTTTTTTTTTTACAATATATATGTTGTTTTTAGACACACATGTGCGCTAAAAATACAATTATTGAAGGCGTTTAGCCATGACATAGTTTTTGATGGTCTGTCAAGTTCTGCCATCTAGAATGGTTATGAAAAGAAAGTTCACTATAATATCATTATATCAATTATATATATATATATTTATATATATAATATATATAAATATATATATATAGTATATATTAATACTATATATTATATATAGAGAGGAGAGAATAGAGAGAGGACTCGGTATCTGGAGAATTTCGAGAGAGTGAGTTAAGATCAAAATGAGAGTTTTTTTTAAAATAAAAAGGATAAGAAGTTAACTATAACCGCATCATCCAGAGATCGCACCGACTTAACATTAGATGGCATCTCTATAACTTAGATGCATTATAATGCCCCCATCATAATGTGTTTTTAGCTTTTAAATAGATGCATATATGTATATTAGATGCCATTTCATTGATTTCTTATTGTTTTTTGTTCCTGTCTTCATGCGCCACCGCAAATCATGAAAATCAATTTACTACCATCTTACACATCAAATTTAACTTCTCGAAACTCAAAATGTTGCCATCTAGAGGAAGTAAAAATGCCCATTTAATGCAACTTGTTACATCTCAAAATGTGTGGTTGTTATCATTTCTCACAAACTTCTTATTTGTAATTTATTTCTTATTGGGATCCTTAACTATATATTATATATAATATATATATTATATATATATATATATATATATATATATATATATATAGGGTGAGGTTATTTTCAGAACTAAATAAATGTACAGAACTGCGAGAAACAGCATCAACCAATCGTCTTTTTCCAATTTGTAAATATATATTCATTTATCAAAAGGGTATTTTTGTAATCTCACTTTTTGCTCCAATAATTTAGAAAGCCTCAACATTTAATTTTTTCAAAATTTGTGTCACAAATTTTTACTTTTTGTTGACAAATGCACTTTTTTAAGTTTTAGCGATTGACCGATCCAAATTTTTAAAAACACATTATGGATGTTTACATTTTTATATTATTTATAGTAAATAATTTGATGCATGCGTCAATTTTAACAGGTATGATAACTAAAAAGGAGGTATCCACGTATGTAAACCTTCGAACAAAACTTGTAAATACATGTGCATTGTGCAAAGTCCAAACACACAAAAAAAAAATCTTAATTATGCATAGCTAAAAGAATCCACAATGTCGAAGTAATCACTAATACACTCATATGTGTTTTATTGTTGTCATCTTCATCGTCTTAAACAACCTTTGCGTAAATGCATCGTCTCTCATTTTAGCCCTTTACTTGAAAGTATATGCTCACATCCATCGGCACGTCCCTTATCTCTCTTCAAACCCACAAATTAATATACATGTGCACGTCTTCAAGCTATATTTGTGATATTTAAATCGCCGTTTCCGATTCATCGAACACTTGAGATATTTTTCACTTTAAACAAAAAATAACTCAACTACATGATCCGATTAGCGGTGAGGATAGAGTAACAAGAGTTATTATGAAAAAAAAGTGACTCGTTTAGTAGATTTATGACGAAAATACATGTGCACGTACACACCCATGTGGTTCATTATCTTCATCTTCATGACACACACTCAACCAACTAATAAAAACTACAGAATTCCAACGACAAAGATACACATTCATTAAACCTGCAAACAAGATCTAAACAAAATTAGAAAACGTACAAATTGCATATGTGTTTTGATGTTTAAACTATATAAAATCAAAATGAAATTAAAAAAATCCAAATAAGTTGCACATGTATCTGTTAATGTTTCATGAAGCACAATCTCACTCATATCTTATAATATGATGCTTGACACACATATGAATTTACTATGCCATATGAAATATTATTTGAATAAATGTGTTATCATCGGAATATCGATGACTAAAACACAACAAAGCTGCAACCTAAACTATTATGTAAACCATCGAAATATCGATGGTTAAAACCAAATAAACACGCTTCCATCTTCTCCTCGTTTTCTATCTTTTTAAATCTCCATCCACATCAAACATGTTTTGCTTTAGAAATATTGTTTATATTCGGAATACTAATGTTCGTATCTGATTGATATAAAGCCCAACCTACAAAACTAGAAATGAAAATGAACCAACAGATAACCAAATAAATACGATTTCAGTCAACTACCTAAGAAATTAAATTAAAATAAATTAAAGATTTCACAAACAAACAAACAAAAAAGATGACTGACGAAACGGTTTTAAATGTTCATCACCAGAAAAAAAGCATCGATCTTGATTTACTATAATTAAATTAATAAAAGATGAAAGACATGAAATATTGTAACAATTCAATAGGAAGACGGAATATTAGTTAAATTACCTTTTACTAAACAGCATATGCTTATGGAAATCATCTGACTCGTATTCGAAGAAAGTGACGGCAGGTTGATAATTTTAATAATACAATGATCTTATTTAAAAATTAAAAATAAAAATGATGCATCCAAACCCTCAAAATAGTAGGACGGTTAATCAGTCGAGTTAGCTTTAAATTACAGGAAACGGTTTGTTGGGATCAGTATTTGATGTGAATGAGTGGTGATTTGAGAAGGAAAGGTAAAGATGATGGCTAGGGTTTGAGAGGTATAGATCTAGATTAAATTATAGGAAAAGGAAACGGTTTGGGGGTATGAAATGCTATTTTTATGGAAGAATTAAAATACTCACTTTACCCTTAATTTAACTTTTTCTTTCAATATAAGTTAAAGATATTTTCAAAAATGTCATTTTGCATTAATATGTAGTACATTATGCATTATTAAGAGTAATAAGATGGTTCTCGCAGTTCTGTACATTTATTTGGTTCTAAAAAGAACACCAACTACTTATATATATATATATATATCATATAATACTATTTATATACTATATATATAATATATATATATATATATATATATATTATATATTTTGCCTGGGCGCTTCTTTTTTAGAACCTAAACAAAATATACACACAAAAATGCCGATATAGAACAATCATTTTACTACCCTATAAACAATAATGCTACAATTTATTAATGCAACATCGTGCCATTTTGAAAAATACATGTAGCTGATTTAAAAAAAAAAAATATTAAAGGCCAAAAGTAGGAATTTAATCTTTCCATAAAAATATGACCCCTCATAAAACCTGTTTAACATATGCTTATTCCGTCCGGGCGACTACTAAACACACCAAAAAGAATCTCTAAACATTGATAACTAGTTTTAATTGTTAGACGAATAAGTGGCCCAAGCATGAATCGAGTGTGGGCTTGTGGGGGATCCTATTAGCGGTTATGTTTGTTGTTGTTATTTACAAATTAATCTATTTTATTTTTAATAGGGATATGTCATCTATTATGTTATTCATTACAATCTATACAATATCTTTACTCTATTACATGGTATCATGCCTTCACTTGACCCGACCACAAAACCTAAATCATCAAACTCACAACGTCGATTTAATAGTAGAACTCATCACTCTGACCTGGACAAACTCGAATACACCACCACCCCTCCTGCCATACCATGGGTTGAAAAACTTCTACGCAGGATACTTAACATCAATAGTCTCCGTACCACGAAAAAAATCGATTTTCAGGATTGAAAAACTTAAATCCAAACATGCAGTTACTTTTTCAAAGGGCACCTGCCAGCCCAAACTTTAACTGTGCCTAAACCAACATCGAAGGGATCGAGTCCACATCTGACTCCACCAACCGACGAATGGATCTACGGCTGACTCCATAGTAAAATCATGGTTAATTTCATTACTCCATTTCTCTAACGCCTTCGGAAAAGGATGATCAGCACCAACCTGCCTGCTTAGGCTAAGGATCGCCCCTGCCAAATGGGACACCAGCGAACCAACTCTTCCAAGAAAACAAAAAGGACACGCTACAGTTGCTTTAAAAGGTGAACTACGTGTCATACAATTAGAGGACGACGAAACACCAGACGCTACTTCATCCAAGATGGTTCCATTCATCAATCCCCCCACCCAACCCACAACCTAAAAACACTTCTTCCTTACCGACCTTGGTCACCTCGTACCATGGATGATGACGATATTGTCACCTATGCCATCAACGGCACCTAAGTGAAATATACGGAAGCCCTCTTGCCTCAAATAATTGCTCACAAAGCATCCTTTTCACTTGAACCAACAATTATTTAACTACCATAATAATCCCCCCAACTCAAAAATAACAATATAAAAATAAACATTCCCCCCCCCCAACACCACACCCACCCCCCAACACCCCCACCAACATCTTCATAAAACATCAACCAAACTCCCCCACACCCCCCACAAACTCACCCACCACCCCCTCCACTCCTCCCACTCCCACCCCACCCCCAATCCCCCCCCCCCCCCCCTTTCTCCATCCACACCCCCCCTCCCCCCCCCCCCCACCATAAACAAATCACATACATCCCCCCCCCCCCCCCCCCCCCCCCCTACCATCCTCTCTCCCCCCTTTTACACCCCTCTCAAATAACCATCGACGCATACCCATCAAATCATCATCGCTCGCCTGCACAATTCCACCTCCCCCCCCACCACTACCCCCAACCAATCACCTCCCCCCCACCCCACCTACCCACTTATACTATAATCTCGCACTCTTCTACTCACACACCAAACTACTGTCACTCCAACCTCCCCCCTCCCTACCCACACAAACCACCACCTACATATATCACATTAATTACCACTCCTACCATACCCCACCCTTTTATCCAGAACCCATCAGACCTCCCACTCCCCTTCCTCCTTCTCCCTCATCCCAACTACACCCCCCTCTCTAACCCGCTCGACTCATACTCCCCATACACAAGAGTCACCCCCAACCCCCCCACCCACACCACCCCTTGCACTATGACACCTACTATCGTCCTTCACCTCCCTTAATCACCCCACCATCTCCTTCCCAACCCACATCCCCAACCACCCAACCAACCTACCTAGAACTCACAACATGCTCTAATACCCCCCTATATGGTATCCCAATCGTATACCCACTGACTGTGTTCGCATCGGTACAATCCTATCTATTCCCTAGTCTCACCATCGCGTCACAGTATGCCTCCCCAACAATCTCTCACCCACCCAAACAGACGCCACCCTAAACCCCTCCTGTCCTGACCCTAGATCCTATCCATACCATGTGTAAAAACAAACCCCCTTCAAACTTCAATAACTCACTTCAATCCCAAACATTTCACTATTACCCTTCACCTCCTCCAACCAAATCTCACACACTCTCATCAATATCCTTAATCACCAATCTATTCCCACACCCATACTAATAAGTCTATACATCCACCTTCCCATCGCCAATCACCCTCCAACGTGTGTGCAAAAACCCCCCCCCAACCACCCACCACCTGCGTAAATGTCTACTGTGTATGGAGATCCCCTACACATAGATTGTAAATTATAAGTCCTACTATTATTGCCACCTCCGCCCCCAACTTCCCAAAAACCCTAGATCAGACCCCCCGTATCCACCATACACCACCATGTCTGTCACCCCCAAATATCAACTAACAACCCTAAATACACCATCACTCCAAAACTACACCCCCATCTCACCCCACTAACACCACACCTCTATACCCTATACCTCAGACTAACACCCCCTATCACCATCTATAATCAAACCATTAATCTCCACCCCAATTACCCCAACTACAACACCCCACCACTCCAACTCTCCACCAACCACCAATAATGTCACATTCAACCTGTCCCTCCCTGTCTCAACAAACCCCATATTCATCACACACATCCACCGCATACCCCTCTCCCTGTGTCTCTCTACCCCCACATCCTCTTTATCTCCCCTCCCCAAAACCACACCCCAACCATATCCCATCAACTCCAAACGCATTCACATTACCACCTACTGAAACCTTATAGAACACCCATACCACCTCATTCCCCCAAATCCCTTTCTCCTGATTATGACTCTCGCAACAGTCGCTCGCCCCTGTCCCTTCCACATAGAGTCATGTGTTCCAACAAGATCCCCCTATATCCTCTCTATCACCCCTCGTCCCAACTACCCTGTGTGCACCCCTCAAACACCCTCCACACTACTCGTCCAAACTGCAATTATACTTCCTAGAATGTCCCATTTGTCCAGAACGACCACATTAAACTCCTCAAACCCTCCTGATGACTGCTCCCCCCCATTCAAAACCCATACTAAAACCTCCACCTGCCTGTGCTATCTCTCCACCTACATCCCCCCACAATCACACACCCACTAACATGATACGAATCCACCAACCACCATATCAACTATGACAAACTCCTCTTTACACTACTATGTAATGTCATAATCCAATAGTCTAAATACAGCTCTCCCCCATACAAACACTCCATCACCTGTGACAAACCGTATTGAATAAACTCCCCATACTCATCCCCGTCCCCCATCATCCACACGTCCAGACACTCTCCTCTGCTCTAAGTCTTAACCAGAAACTATGATCTTCCTTCAATCCCCAGTAACAATACTACTCTGACTCAATCCCTCCACATCTATCTGTGTTGTCCCACAAGCTATGCTGTGAACCCCTATTATAAATCACCTACATTCTACTGCTCCCATGCTCCCCCTCTTTTGTCATAATCCGAAAGACTACCAAAGTCTTACAAAATACAGACACACTTGCCACCCCCTCCCCTACTGTTCACCTCACCGTATATCTAACCTCATCTACACCAGCATAAACTTCCATGCACACACGTCACCCATTTAATAGATTTTAACACTATAATAACCACCCCACCACCTAACAACACACCATACTACCACCACCACTCAATAACATACAACAACATTACAATCATACAACACCCTTGTCAAATGTCATAAACATCCTTTTAAAACATAAATTAAAGAGTCCTTCAGACTGACATGACTATAATACTCCATTATTATATTAGTTTCATCTACTATAAACTACATCTCATGACAACTATCGTCATACACACAAAATCTAAACATATTTGTTTAGTTGATAAACATTGTCATGTAGTGACTCACTAAACACTAAGATGTCTATCAATCTGTATCACGTACTAATAATAAATGATCTGGCGTGTGTGACTCAACATTCAAAATGACTCTCAACAACTCGTAAATGCTCATAGATAGTGCCTGTGTTCATAGTAATATATAAACTCAAACTATAAGTCTTCCATATATGATCGTTCTCTCATATTCAGACCTGCATAATCTAGTAACAAGTGATCCAATTGTATTGTAGAGATAACTCAATACTCAAGAACACTATATTAATGTAGAACTTATTAACTGAATAAAAGAAGAAGAAACCTTTCGCCCGCTTAATACCATACGAGTATATAAAGATCGCTCTAATAAGCTCTCTCGACGCCTTATATAACTAAGTCCAAGATAGGAATCTGATGTGTTGACTCACAGCGATCTTAAAAACTGATGCGGTGGATAGTCAAACTTAGTCGCAGTTGAAAGTAAGAGCCCTTGGTAACGCGATCAGCATGAGTTGTTTATAATGAAAGAGACTGTCGGTAAATACTATTATACTGAGTGCTAAGTCTGGGTTTAGTTAGTAAATATACAAGACAAGAGGAGAACAGAAGAAGAATTCTAAAGGTACATAAGATGTAACTCGATAGTGTTGATGTAAGTCTCAAAAGATGGTAGAAGAAGTGTGTAGATAGATTGAAGTGAAAGCTAAGCATGTAGCTCTCCTAGAATTGAGAACGCATACTTGATAAGTGTGAAAACAATAGATAAGTGTGAGCACGAGAAAAGAGCAACTACCTCAAGAATTTGTCTAGGTGAGAGACTCGAGAAAGAAGATGGGAAAATATCAAGAGTAGAGAGTGTAGCATGAGAGAAGTTGAAGGTAGGGGTGTTGAAGTCTTCATAAGCTGAGATCAAGAATGCCAGGTTGGATGATAGGTCAACTAAGATGATGATATATGGAGCAAACTTGATGATATAACAATTGCTAACCAAACACTAGTGATTAGTTGAATACAAGATTATTAAAGAAGGATAATAGTACATTATCAATTGATAAGAGCATGATGTGGAAGTTCCAAGAGATATTCTTCAGTGATTAGGATGCTTCAGGATATTGATAGAGAAGACTTGGAGACTCTTTGGAAGTTGGTCAAAACAAGCATGGGTTGTGATACAAGGCTTGAAGATGAACATGAAGATTTTGTTGGCCGTGATTTGTAAAGTGTCATGCGTGATTGAAATTAGACCACTTCAAAAGTGATATATGGGGAGAAATCTACAAAGGATTATACAGTGACTATATGGAAGCACTGTTATGATTCATGGTGGAGTTGTGACTTTTACAGGGGTATGGAAATGTGCACCATCTTTAGTGTTTAGTTGAAAAGACGTATCTTCCCCTTAAATAATACTGCCGTAGTATAACAATCCATCAAAATATAGCTAGAAGAACATAGAAATCAGATCCATCTAATATAGGAATAAGATATGCTAACAACTGCTCAAGCAACTTCGCATGTAATGAACTCATGTCGATATCATAATGTAAGTGATATAATACATAAGGTTTTAATTGACAATTCAAGTAGAGTTAGTGTAGCTATGTATAGTATTTAACACAAATTGGATGTGATATAACAGAGAGTATGAAATTCTCTAATTAAGATGGAACTCATCTGTTTCTCGGGAGTTGTGAGAATTGTTGTGCTTAACAAGACTTCAGGATTCTTGGAGTTGTCTAGTGCGTTTCTTGGTTGTGAAGGATTTCTGATCGTCAACATTTCCTCAATATAAACATAATGGAAATTATGTAAGTAGTTATTACTGGTAGTATTAAAGTTGTAGCGCAGACTGATATGTTATAGCACTATTGTTCAGTATAGTTTAGTATGTTAGGTATAAGTTACTGCTGTTAGTTGAAGTTTAAGATGTTAGTGCGGTATGGAAGGACTGAGAAGAGAATTAAGCCGCTAAGTGTAGTTGAGTGCTGCTTTAGATCAGAGTAGTATGTGTGTAGACTGCTCTAAGTACATGTTACTACTGTGAGTATATATTCTAGACTGCTAGTACTCACATGTTACTATTGCTTTGTTTATTAGTAATTCTGGTGAAAAAGTTTATGCTCTGAATTACACTGTAGAAGATTTACTACTGTCAGAGGCTAAGAGATTTAAAGAGATAAAGATTGTTTGGAGAACAAGAATAATTGTGAAGATAAGTATTGAGATATTTTTGTACAAGATATACATAATGTGTTTGTTTAAGAGATTACATTTATGTTTAGAAAAGATTATGATATCTTAGGAATGTGTTGTAAGCCGACTAGGTCTCCTTTGTCTATAAAAGGAGGTCCTAGGGCATTAGTTGAGATATAAGTTTTGCATACAAGTTGTCAAGTCGATTTAGAAAAGCTTAAAGGTTGTAAACCCTAGTACTAGTGAAGAGTACTCGTATTATTGATCTAATAATATTGGAGCATTTGGTTATATCTTTGATTATTCACGATTATTGTTTTGAAGCCACAAGTAGTTAATACTACTAGGCCAAAATAGTTAAAACTGCTAGGCCAAATTCTGCAGTTCGCTCACTCTCTCGCTATTAGGGTAATCAGGCAAATGCTCTTGGTAACAGGCGTAACTTAGCTATGCTGGCGAGTTTGAGAGATCCTTGTACCAGTAAACGCTAATAGTGCACTGTCAATCCACATTGAAGAAAACATAATTCTGTGGTTGCATGCATAGAGAGCACAGATCCTAAGTTAAACGGTTAGTGATGTGCTTGGGTCCCCAAAGGAATTAATTTCATATTTTTATGTGCTGGCAAGATTAAACCAAGATGATACTAGAGATTTTTTGATAGTGGATGCTCATGGCACATGACTAGAAAACATATCTTATCTCTTAGATTTTCAAGGAATTTGTTAGATCCCAAGAAAACTTGAATTTTTTTACTCAGAAGAGTCACCAATAGGCTAGATAAGATTTACTCATCCTCATTGTTCTGAACTTATCAACAATGAGCTGTATGGGTCTCTGATTACTCAGACTCTTTAGAGTATAGAGTAGTCGGAGATATGTTTGTATACACTACAGTGGCTTGTTGTATAGAGATAGGTAGACATTATGATTCCTAGGTGTTTGAGGTTTTAGTTGGTGCGGCGTGACTAGAGTGTGTGTTGAGTACTTCGCTGTTCAAGCTCTTTTTGTAACGCTAATTTGTCTCGAGATAAAGTGTAGTATTTAGTTACTTTTGATGTGTTATAAGTTCTATAAACAGTCTTGTCTGTTTCTTTCAATTCGTTTGTTGATTGCCTCTCCTTTGTTCTTCTGAGCGGTTGAGCCTCTAAGCTTGAGCTCAACATGTTATGCTTGTTCACGCGATTATAGCTTGTGTATATTCCATGATACGTCTGTGAGTCGAAAGCAACTGTGGCTCAGTGTATTCATTCCTATATTTGAGATCGCAAGCGGTCTTGCATTGTCTTACCTAATCAAGTTCTGTGCCTCCCGCATAAACGTTGAGCATTGTGTGAGCAAAGATATATGTTCGTTAGCGCCAAATCATTGTGTATAGTCTAAAAGAGAGCGAATGTGAAGCTTGTGTCTGTGTTTCGAAGAGTAACAGTTGCAGGCTTCTATCATGATTGACGCTTTGCCTTTGTCTTCTGAAGGTCAATTGAATTGTTGTTGATCTTGTGAGAGTGCGAATTCACTTGGGCTCCTATACTTACAAATCCCTCGCGTGTGTTAGACTTGCGGTCTTGTAGTTGTTGTTGGTCTCCTTTTGTTTTTAGCTGCATTAGTAACAACTTTAGGTTTAGCTTCTTTGATTTGAATAAGTGTCTAAGCCAAAGTTATTTCTTCAATAGTTGTAGGAGCAGCACTATCTTCAACACTAGTATCTACTTCTCTTTCCTTTGCACTCTGCTCTTGTTTCTCACCAATTGGCATATCCACATTTACCTCATCACCAAGAAGATCATTTTATATTCAAATCGTGTGTTTGTTGCACACTGTGGGGTGTGTTTAAATCGCATCAACTAAAGAAATCATCAGCATCAATATCATGTCTTCAATGCTGCCTCCCCTATTTGGATTGTATCTGGTCCTCATGCATTACCCGGTTCTCGTCTTTGTATCGAATGATGTACGATGGATGTCTATGGCTCTTCTAGACTTCACCGCAACTTTCCTTTAGTGTCGCCTCTTTTCTTAATCTTGTAGTTCTTTGTGTGTGTTTCTTTCAGTGTTGTCTATGAACTCGGACCCGTCCTATATATTCTCAAAATCTAATCATATATCCTGCCGTCTTGGTTGAGCATGTTCCAGATCGCACCCTTTTGTTCTGTAAACATGAATAGAACCAGAAAGTTTGTAAAGACAGTGGATAATATACAAATGAGTAAGTGAAACCGTATGTCACACTCATGAGTCAGGATTATGTGTTGGACAAGTTGATATCACTCAATCTCTGAGAGGGTATGAGCATTAGAAGAATAGGAACATTGTAATCTTGTTGTTTGGATCTTGCCTCTCTTGTTAGTGAAGATATAGAGATCATAGCGTGCTCACTCCCTCTCCCTAATTAGTGTCTCCTCTATGTTTCGCTGCATGGCTCAGTCTTTTCGCTGACTGATAGAGTTCTGTAGGGATGATGGTTGAGTTGCAGCTGAAATGGCGCGCATGTTTGTTTGAGGATTGGAGGAATTCCTTGATGTTGACATAGCCTGTCATTCTTGAGATGACTTAGAACTGTATGATTTGTTGGCATACCAAAAGTGTTATTCTCCTAAAACAATTCCTGTGTCACTATCTCTGCCTCATTCTTTGGCAAAGATCAGTAGTTCTTTGTGTAGAGAGTTAGGGAGTCGCTAAATGAGAGATAGGCTTCTTATGAAGAGATGTACATGATGCACCAAAGTGCATCTGGTTTGTTAACGCTTAATGTAAAACTTGTTAGAAATCATGGATTACATCAAAAATTTAAACCCCTCCATCTAAGTGTTTCTGCCAGTCGAGCACTCTCAAAAAATGATTAGCAGGTAGATGTCGTACGAATTAAACTCGCTTTGGTGATTCTAGATGTAAGGTGAGGCAATGAACATATTGTGTGCTGTTTTAAATAAGGTCTCTATACTGTGTACGAGTGAATGTACCCCATCGCCCCAATCAGTAGATATAGGCATCACTTCGATCGGCATTAACAGGGTAATGGTATGAATAGTGTGTAAACTTGCTATTGCGGGATATAGAGAAAGCTCGCTGTATAAAGATGATTGTCTGTTTTAGAGTGTGGTCTTTTCCATACCCTAATCGCACGTTGCAGTTCATTCTAGTAAAAATTGTTAGCAGTTGTGCAAAACACCAATCGCGCCTGCTAACCTTGATACTGTATCTTTAAGTGAAGATCACTTCCTTAATGCTTGTCTCCATGATGTAACCTTCTTCTTATCAATTAGGGCTTGTATCTGAGTTCACCTTTAACCGTGCTCTGCTAGTTTTGCTCTAGAGCTTGACTCCACAAAACTATTCAATGCTAAGATGTTAGATAGTTAGGATTTGATTATGCTCAAACTGTCATAACGAATCTGATTAGATTCAGGAAACTAAGATCTAACGCAATTCCTGCTCACAACCCATCATTTTACGCGGGTTTTTCCAAGAATGCAACCAAGTTGTGCTCGTCATCTAACAAAAGCCTTAGGTTGACATTGTGTTGCCGCTGTTTTGACTGATCAAAGATTAAATGAGGTTAGTGGTTTATGGATTAGAGAGTGTTGTATGAATGATTGAAATCAAATAAGAATCGATGAAAACCCTGAATCGGAATGTATTTATGAGAGCCTATAACACTAACTGTCGTAGCCCGCATTACAGTTGATATCCGACTACATCTTGTGATCCTAGCACTAAATTGGGGCTTAGCATAGCTAATTGATACACTGTAAAACTGACACGCTCATCAATGTTGCTATATGGGCCTAACAGTAGGTAAAGTACCCCACAATAGCCTAAGACATGAACGCAGTTAGAGGTTTTTATAAGTTACTACGTCACATACTATCGCCTCATTTCTTTGTCACGATATAATGAATAGAGATAGTATCTCTCGACATCAAATTGATGCTGTAACTCACATCAAGATTACTATGTGTGCGATTGTGTGTTCTGTTGCTCCATAATATCTCTGAATTCTTTTAGCTCGCAACTCCAAGATCACAGTCATTGTACTTTTTGTGCGTGATTCTACATCAACTCTCTTGTTTGTGATTTTTAAGCTTCAGCTGTTAAGATATCGCATGATTGCTTTTGTGGCTCACCAACTCACTTCTTTCTCTTGCGATGTTTATGAGGATTGTATCTAGTGAACATATTTAGTAGAGTTTTGTACAAGTCTGACCTATCAGTATCTCCATACTGAAGTTATATTGTAACACCACCTCACTCCCTATAATTGGGGTCGTAGCGTTGAAGACGAGGAGATGTGGGGCGTGTCTTTTCTCATGTTGATCTGATAGAGTATAACTATACCAATATAATATATAAAACGCAAACAAGTCGTGTCTGAACTATCACATAGACTTTAATAAAGTAAGTGTAAACAGAAAATCGCCAAAGCTTTACCTGTTTACTAGATGATTATTCTACAATTATAGATTTGTCCACAAAGATATCCATAACATGGGTTCTATAAACAAATCGCTTAGTATTTCGCTTGGAGCACTTATAGTGGTGCCCATAACTCTCCAATAAATCAAACCAACCAAATTAATCCTCTCGTCAACCACACGATCTATCAATATACCTCCTGTGTAAAAAACATTTGCATTATATAAACTCTACAACCACAAAATTTCAGATCTCAACCATACGTGTATTATCAGAATGTGCCAACTTCTCACAGTCATCATTTTACCTCACTACTCCTTGACAAACAATGCACTCACCATGTGTCTACACATCATTCTCTACACATCATACAGATCTAGAACGCATCCAAAAACCTATACTGTCACACCAGATATGCAACAATACCACCGCGCTAAGCACTACAAAAATTAATACAATAACAACAAAAATCCTACCAATCCTATAATATTATACAACTATTTATAACAAACCATATAACACACTATCACTCAATATATGACCGATGACTTCCCTCATGTTATGGTGATAATATCTCACTATCCACGCATCAACCCACGCGTTGATATCACAAACCAGACAATAACATAACTATACTAACAAACCAACTCTCCACCAACCCTACCAATTACCTTCCTATAATCCTTGTCCTCTATTCCGCTCTCCACTTACACACTCAGAGCTTATTCACCCACTTAAACATCTAAAAAAACAACAATACCCTAATCTTGCACCTAATCTATAATATCACAACCACAATGCATCAATTTGTTGTCAACTACAAATTACAACATCTATTAAATTATTGACATACTCACATACAAAATCATTTCTTGTCATATTGTCCCACCCAATTAGCTTATATACATGAATGATGTCAACCTCCCAACAACCACACAATAACTAAAACATCCTACGTTGCACAAACTCCAACCTCTGCAACAAAAATTATAAACATAAATCAAGACCTATTAAAACACAACCACCCACACAACACCAATAAATGTAATGACACCATCTAACAAACTAACTTTCAATACCAAAAAAATATCGCGCTCACCTATGAACACAGTCCGAGACTCGTCAAATCTATACTTACAAAACCAACTACATATCTCATACTCCACCAACCACTACCAACACTCAACCTAATACTCCACAAAATAAATTACCCACTAAAAAAAAGATGCTACAACATCACAAGACAGCATGAACAGCAGTAAAAAATTCAAAAAACTACATAACTCCACACAATCTAACTTTAACTATAAAACTACAACAGATGCACCCTCAAGACCCTATAACAATAGAGACCTTCTACTACAAAATCTCCCTCCACCGTTATCCACCCTAACCACTAAAAAACTCCCATAAACACCGCTATCTCAATCCGCCCACACTCAAACTACAGAAATCCTATCACCTGACTAATGTAATACCCACCTACCTACTAACTCACACTATAAGAACTTAAAAAAGATGTCATAACATACAGATGTGTTCAACCAGAAGTGAAGAGAAGAGAACGCATAAGTGTGATACCCTCCTCTACACCCCTCAATAGAGAAAAAAACATAACAACCCCAACGAGCCCTAGAAAGAGAACCCCCCCTAAAACTACTGTTACAGTACATCAACGATACTGACTCCAATCTAAATAACTGTTCACTTACCAAATACTCTCTCACACTAGTGTAACAATACCCAAAGTGTCTAATATCAAAACATCCACAGTGTCAATCATAAACCCCCACTTACACATATGACTACATCACCAAACGCCCATCTCATACCAATAAAAATACAAACCAAGATAATTCAAGTAATATCCTACAAGAAACTATGAATCTTAAAAATCAACTTTATACAACGCTTTATAAAACAACAACTATAAACACTAAAAAAGTAAATGTATAACTACAAAAACCAAACATTGTGTCACGCCAACTTCTCAAGATACACTCACATCATGATATACAACAATAGATAGAGAGTCAACCCCCCATAAATTAAAACTACCTAGTTCTCTCAACCACCACAATAATATTCTTCATTACACACACCATGACCACAAATACAACCAAATAAATCAGTGAATACAACAAAAACACACAGAGAAACTCCAGTGACATCCAAAACAAACCCCCGAACTTCTCACATCCACAAACAAAACTCCATACTATCTACCAAACATACCACACACAACCAAATCTAACTCACCCAACAAGAATAGATCCTCACCCTAAAATAGTGAACTAACCCCACTAACACACCAACCTCCCTAGATACACACACATAGTCGTACCTCTCTCAAAAACCCAACACAAGTGTAAGACCTACACCATAAACCCCAACCTCAGAATCATAACCTCCATAACACCTTCCCATATCTAATTATATAGTATAGAGATGATATATGAAATATAGAAGATAGACCATGTGATAACAGAGATAGATATAGACACCCCCATCTAAATCACTGTGCTCATCCCCCATTAACGTACACAATACTACTACACTGACCAATACCTAAGGTGACCCTCTCTCTAGACCCTCCATAGAACCACCCTCATAATATGAGTGAATCAAACTAAAAAAAACACCCATACCCCATAAAACTCGCTATCACTCGCATAATATGTGTATACACGCCTCATAACCCCCATTTACACACAAAAACCCATTACTATGCATCCACAGAATATAATAATCCCCAAACCAACCAAAATCACAATTAATACTGCACCATGACAACTACATCATATGTCCGACTAATCAACGTCAGACCATACCGCAATATAAATTAATACCAAACCTACCAAGTCAACAACTCCAACACATGAATGTACATACAGCATCTACAATATATAATATCTGTGTTTAAAACCACCCACTAAACTCAAAACCAATCCTACACAACTCAAATATTATATCTACCAATATATCAACTCAACTCCCACCCACCTACATTCAAATTACTATTCATACAAAATAGCTCCGCTCTACGTCCATGTGTCCTGTCTATGATTCTCCATCTATGTAAATCAATCTACATATATCAACTATTTATACACTATGTGAAAATTGTACCAATCATGAGACTTATATATGCCATCAGAATAAAATAATAATCTCTGCTGCTCCTACTGACAACACACTCCACCCTTTCAATATCAATAGTATGTATTGCAACACATCTTTTCTCTTCCTACCAATTCCTATCCCACCGTGTTCCATTACCACCACCATATTATGCATAATTCATACGAGAACAAAAGTTTCCATGTGATACGTGTGTGATAATAAAGCAGTAAAATTCACGTCAACACCTAGAGCCCCAAATCTCCTTTCCCACCGATGTGTAATAAAAATAAAAGTAAAATTCAAAACAAACAAATAATCTCAAAATCGAAGTGACTAATTATATAAAACGTTTTCAAATAACTATTTTTTCGTTTCTTTTTATACAAATAACAATAAAAGATGATAGTATGTTGAATTACAAATTATCAATCTTGTTTTTTGAAATTGACGAATGTCATTGTGGTAAACTCCACTACAACAGTAATGTTGCTTGTCTTACCTATACTCCAACCCAAGAACTGTAGTTGAGATCATACTGATCTGTAGTATAGATTGTCTAACTGTGTTCAAACAGTGAGAATCGTGTAGTTCATACTGACTCGTGTCTTTAAGTTGAGACGTTGTTAAGACTATAGATTTCTATATGCCTCGTTTTACTATGAATTATGTAACCCATAGTTTTAGTTGATAGACTTAATTTAGACCTAGTAACTATTACGATTTAAGAGAGCGCACTAAAAAGCGTAAAACCCTAAAGTATCTCTAATTGTGTAGACTATACAATCTAAAATGTCATACAATGACCGTGGACAACACGAGGGTGTGCTCTCTGCTCTTCTCGACTATCCTAATGGCCTTGCTCCTCAATGGTACTTATCCTATCGACCGGTGTCTTGATGATGGTGCTTGGTCTTGGATGAAGAGAGTGTGGTATAATTTCGTTGTGCGCTGAATTTGTTGGTGTCAGTTGATCGATGTTTCTCAGTGCGACGTTGAAACTCTCGCGACTCTCCGTCTAGCTGTGTTTCTCCATCGAACCTTGACAATTTGGACACGGGCTTCACCCTCAATTGTTTGACTTCGTGGAGATCCATGATTACATAATGTCGTACAATGACCTAAAACACGAGGTGTTATAGTCTTCCCCCGTTAAATGAGCCTTTTCCTCAAGGCTTATGACACGGCACTTGATTACGGTGCAGTTTTGGTGAAGAGGTGTGGATATTTCTTCCTGAATTGATCTTCACGTTCCCACGTAAACTCAGGACCCCGCCTAGAGTTCCACCGAACCTTGACAATTTCGCGATCCATGATTTCTACAGGCTCTTCAACAAAATAAAGCTTGTCATCCACTTGGAGTCCTTCCAACGGAACGACTAATGGATCGTCAGAATAACATTTCTTCAAGTTGGATACACGAAACGTATTGTGGACCCTGCTCAGCTCTTGAGGAAGCTCAAGCTTGTAAGCAATGGCTCCAACCTTTTTCAACACCTTGAAAGGTCCGACATACCTGGGGTTTAACTTCCCCCGTTTGCCAAAACGTACGACCCCTTTCCAAGGCGAAACCTTTAGCATAACTTTATCTCCAACTTGAAACTCTATCGGTTTATGCTTTAAGTCAGCGTAGCTCTTTTGTCGATCTCGAGCGGTTTGAATCCTTTGTTTGATCTGGATGATCCTCTCCGTTGACCAGTGAGTTTGACCTGTCCCAAACCTCGGCCCAACACACGGGTGAACGACACTTTCGACCATAAAGTGCTTCAAACGGTGTAGCCTTAATGCTAGCATGATAACTGTTATTGTATGAAAACTCGACTAATGGCAAATGTTTAACCCAACCATTTCCAAAGTCGATTACGCAAGTACGTAGCATATCCTCGAGAGTGTGGATGGTTCTCTCGCTTTGTCCGTCGGTTTGCGGATAATATGCAGTACTCATATCCAAACTTGTACCCAAAGCATTCTGAAGTAACTTCCAGAAATTTGATGCGAACCGAGGGTCACGATCACAGATAATTGAAACAGGTATTCTATGCTTCGTGACTACCTCCTTTAGGTACATTCTTGCCAGTTTATCCATAGGATCCGTTTCCCTTATTTTCATAAAAATGGCAGACTTTATAAGTCGGTCAACGATTACCCAAATAGTGTCATAACCTTGTGACGATTTAGGAAGCTTCGTGACAAAATCCATCGTGATGTTATCCCACTTCCATTGAGGTATCTCGGGTTGTACTAACAAACCCGATGGTCTTTGATGTTTGGCCTTGACCTTAGCATAGGTCAAACATTTGCTAACATAGGTGGCGATGTTGGCTTTTATATTGGGCCACCAGTATAGTTTCTTCATATCCTGGTACATCTTTGTCAGTGAAAAACCACGGATGAGTAGAGTATTTTAGACTTGTGGGACGTCGTGCATTAAAAAAAAATAAAAAAAAAAAATAAAAAGGGAAAAAAAAAAAAAAAGAGAAAAGAAACTGATCACAGTCCTTAAGTCGCCATAACATGGTAACCAACTCCTGCCATTTAAGCACAGAGTTCCATCCGCACGTGGTTCCAACTTTTCCGTTCTAAGTTTCTCCGGATCTTTTGAATTCTCAACCAATATACCCCCAACATCCTCCTTCTTGATGTTCTCCGGCTTTCGTGCTTCAGTCTGAGCTTTCAAGATTTGTTTAGGAAGTACCAACCAATAGGTCATACTAAGGCCCGAACCCTTAGTGGTTCTCGTTCCTTCCTGCTCAGAGCATCAGCAACAACATTCGCCTTCCCTGGGTGATAACGAATTTTGCAATCGTAATCACTCAGCAACTCTAACCAGCGACGTTGCCTCATATTTAATTCCTTCTGATCAAGAATGTGTTGTAAACTTTTGTGATCAGTGAACACCGTGCACTTGGTTCCGTACAGATAGTGCCTCCAAATCTTTAGAGCAAACACTACTGCCCCAAGTTCTAAATCATGAGTCGTATAGTTCTTTTCATGAATTTTTAACTGGCGTGATGCATAATAAATCACCTTTTCTCTTTGTAATTGTACTCGGCGCCCAACCCCTTCTTTGAAGCATCGCAGTATGCGATGAAATCTTCGCTTCCCTCAGGTAAGGCCAGGATTGGTGCACTGCACAGCTTCTGCTTTAACAGTTGAAAAGCTGCTTCTTGTTTATCGCCCCAATCAAACTTGACACCTTTCTGGGTTAGTTTGGTCATTGACTTGGCGATCTTTGAAAACCCTTCGATGAATCTTCTATAATAGCCGGCAAGGCCCAAAAATTTGCGAATCTCTGTTGGAGTTTTTAGGAAGGCCCCCCCCCTCCGCCTAATAATTGATAGATACAATCTTTGGTTAGGGGTCAACGTAAATACCTCGACAGTCAATCACGTGACCGAGGAATTATACCCTGGAGATCCAGAATTCACACTTGGAGAACTTGGCGTACAAGTTGGCTGAACACATGGTATAGCATTGAACTTCCATCAGCTATAAATATTTCATAATACCCTGGCTTACCTCTTGTATGAATCTAAAAACCTACAATTGGTACTTTGGTAGCTAGAGGTATAGCATTGATTGCTATTTCTTCTTCTTTAGCAAGCTCAAAGCATTTCTTAAGCTCTTCTTCCTCTTTATCATCATCTACTCTTTGCCTTTTGGAAGATTCTTGTTCTTGCTTATCCTTTGCTCTTTTCCTACCAATTGATTTCTTTCTGCTGCTGCCTTTAACTTTTTTATCACTACTTACTTCCTTTTGTACCTTTTTTGAAGGAAGATCTTCTTCCATGGGAACAAAGCTATTTATCCATTTCATATGCTTTTCAAAAAAGCTTCTGAACTTTATCAAAGCTTTTATCCTTTAACTGTGCATGTGAGTAGCCTGTCATGTTCTTCAGATACTGTATCTTCTGATTTCTTCTTTAAGTTTTAGTGGGAGGTTTATTCCTTATAGCTTTTGCCCTTTGTGCTACAAAGAACTTCTTTCTTTCTCTAATAAGTTCTGCCAGCCTTATTGATATTTCTTTAATGGACATGGCTTCTTTTTCATTTTCTTGTAAATTTGCAGCTAACTCATAATCTGCCTCTGTTGATCCCACACCTTGATCGATTCTTTATGATATAAAGAGTTTGTTACCTTGGAAGAATCCAAAATAACAAAGATTGAGACTTTGTATGTATATCAAAGTGTATGCGGAATCTACACTTTGATACTCTAGAGAAGTTTATTAACGGAACAGTAATGACCACAAACAAACAATGAACACAAAACTTACTGCTTCAAAATTATTTAACAATACGAGTACTCTTGAAGTACTAGGGTTACAAACCTTGAAGCTATTACAAATTTTCTCTAAATGTATCTCTAAAGTTCTGATTTTACACTACACTAGGGATCTCCTTTTATAGAAATACAAGGAGCCCTTTACAAAGATATCAGCCTATCATTTAGGTTCAGTTACAATTCAAAATATAAATATCCGAAATACTCTCCATGCATTCTTATCTTCAGTTCAACAGCTTTGACCATGTAGCAGTACTAACTCCTTCTACTAGCAGTATTAAGTAACCTTGGCAGTACCAACTTTGTACTGGCAGTACTAACTCCTTTAGTACTGTTGGCAGTATTAAGTCATATGAAGATTTATTCCTAACAACCTCCATCATGGCTTGCTCATTGTCTCATTCTTTATAAATAGTTTCTCTGCTAGCTTCTTCTTGTGCAGCTCTCTCTTTTTGAATTCTTTCCAACTCTGCTTGCTCTTCAGCTTCAATCTCACTTGCAAGCTCTTCATCAAGTTCTATTTGACCTTTCTTATTTAACGGATTTTTAGGCTCAATCATTGTTGCCTTGCCTTTGTCTTTAGACTTCTAAGAAGGAACTGTTGTTGTTACAGTGGATTTAACAGGTTCTTTGAAAGCAATTTCCTTAGCTCTTTGTTGTGGTTGTGTAATTTTATTGCAAATTGCATAGCAACAGCTATTGTATGTAGCAGTAAACTAACCATTGTAGGGCATTAGACTAACATTTATCACCTCAAATAATTGCTTTGGAACCTACACAACTACCCTCTAGGTTTTGGACACTGCTTCATTTAGCAGCAAGTTTGGCTTTGAGCTAGTGTAATTTACTTTACTACATCCGAATTATCCATAGTAAACTAAAACTAGAATTGACTTTGGAAGTTGTAGTAACATTAATCACAAGCTCTTTGGTTACCTCTACAACACTAAAAATCATCCATCACCATCAAAAAACACCAGTATCAAACATTAGGATTTATCATCATTCCCCTCCTTTTGAAGTCTACCAACTAAGTAACTTCAGTATATTTTGTCCAATAACTTTTTAATTCTATTCCTCTCCTGTTTTGATGCCATCTCCTGCAGCACCTAAACTTTCATCATCTGAGGATTTTCTACTCTTCTTGTAACACAACCTTGTACAATCTTCTTGAAGTTTAGAGTTTCTGAACCTTGCCCAGTTCTCTCTGCTTTTTTTTTAACTCTCAAACTTTCAAATTTATGAATCTCCTAAGCTTGAGCAGTCCTTAGTAAAAGGTTCCAGGTCAAGGACTTCCTCTCACAAAATTTGGTATACCATATTCATCAACACTCAGCGAGCGTTACAATTCATCTAACACTCAACCCACTGAGTAGTGAATCATTAAATGTTTAGGTACATGTTCCCCATTGGTATATCAGACAGTATAATCACCTAGGGTGAAGAAACTTTTAGTTATTCTTTTTCTGCTTCCTCCTTCACAAACTGTTTTGCTTCTAGGATTTACGAATGTAGATTGGTTTAGTAGTATGGTTGTCTGTTGAGAATCAATGAGTAATGTCTGTATCTTCACCCTTTCCTTGATTAGCTTGAACCGTCATTGTTGCAAACATGGGTGTTACTCTCCCAAAAAAATCTTTTCCTCTCTCTTCATGTTGGCAAAGATTTTCTTTGTGTATGAGGGGTTAACATACATCTTTTTGTGATGTGACATATTCACCAAGGAGCTGTTTGATTTAATAACACTTGTAACAAATCGTGGATTACATCAGAAATTTAACCCCTCCCTCCTAAGGTGCTTTACAAGCTATCAAAAATAATACTTAGGACAAGTTTTTTTTAAAGTTTTTGGTTTGTGGCCAAGCATATGATTGCAGAGGCCATAGTGCTACTAAATTCAATTTCCAGAAAGTTGACTTAGCACTAAGGCATTGCAAATGATGGAATTAATTTTAAAAACTTCCCATTAAGGTGTACAAGAAGAAAGCTTTCTAAAATTGAATAAGCTTCTATAAGGTTTTTTCATACCCCATTCTGTAGTTTCTTCAAAAATTGTAAGCAGTTGGCAAACAATCACAATACCAAATCTGAATCTTCAAAGTCAGAAGATCAACTTTATAAGCCTTGTCCTACTTATGGAAAATCTTTTCTTTCGTTATCAACTAGGGCCTTGTATCTGAAGTTCTCCATTAACCGTCTTTACCTTTGCTGATTGCCCGTAACTGTTCACTACAAGATGTGTTAAATAAGTAAGGATTTGACAAGTTAAAGCATAATGAATTTTGGTTTTAGCATTCAGAAAATCAATAATTTTATCATGAAAACCCCATCAACTTTTAAGCATGGTTTTTTACCAAGAATGCGACCATGTTTGTTGAGTGTTTTAGGAAAAGTTAGGGTTGACATTGTTTTGTGATTTGATGATTAAAGATGAAAAATTGAGTTAGGGGTTTACGTTTTATGAGAGCCGTTGAATGATTGAAATCGAATTAAAGATTGAATGAAACCCTGAATCAAAAGATTTATAAAATCCACCCTCAGCAACATTTACGTTTAAACTTGTGCGCGTGCATACTAAATGATGCCCTAACGAGTTATTAAAAAAAAACCCTTAAACTGACAGCACTATTATGCCTAAACAGTAGTAAAAACCCGGCAAGCAGTAACCCACCAGCATCAACTTAAGCTTATGGCACATGAATGTATACCCAACAGGAGAAGACTTTTATCTTAAGCAACATTAGTTTTATATTACCAGTAGTAACCTAAGGCCTAAACAGCATTAAGTTTGAGTTTACTTGTTTATGTGTTTAATTTTCAGGCTTGTCTATGATCGATTAACAAGATGGTAGTAGTTATTGAGATCGGTTAGGGAAGATCGCCCACAGTGTCGCCATACTTTATTGAGATCGGTTGGGTATTAATTGCTTTTGAAATGTTTAGATCCACGAAAATTGTGATTTAATGGTGTCGAGGTTGACTCATTTGCTATGAACGAAACAGTAGCATTTTTTTTGTTTTTACCTAAATTCTCACTTAAGGAACATTTCACGTCACTTAGCAAGCATATTTGTCATATATATCTGTTAGATCAATTTTAGTATAATCTTGTAATTTTAAATCTTAGAATTAATATTAGTTTAATTTTCTTAGTGTTAAAAATAGTTTAAAAACCAAAAACTTGAATGACAATCAAGCTCGATTTACAACTTGAACGTAGATTTCCATTCACCTCTCGCCAAGGAAAATGATACCCGTGTTGATTACTTATTATTCTTTCCTAAAAATAATTTGTATGATACTTTGCTTATGTATTATGTATTGTTTATAAATATATTTATATTATATACTTTATATTTTATATTAATTTATACTCATTATATTTATAATTATATTTATTTGTAAAATATATATATTATATCTGAGGGTTTATTTGATAAACGCGTGTTGAAAAACGACAACATCATAAGCCCAAACCCAAAGCCCCTATAACCCCCGTTAACCCCAAACCCTTTTTAAGTTTAACACCGTTAGTCCTTTAAGGACTAACAGTGCAAACCATTTACAAACCTCAAGGACAAAAATTGCAAAATTCAAGGACTATGGTTGTAATAACATATAACACATTGAGGGACCAGACTTGCCCTTTTCCCAAACTTTTTAAAAATAGCGCGAACACTGTTTATCTCCCATACACACTGAGTGTGTCCTGTCCTTACTACCCGCCAAAATACTGCAACACTATTCCCCTTTCTTCTTCACTTTGTCTATACACCCCACACCTTATCCCACCACATGACACCTTGGCAATCCTTAGCATTTCCATTCGTCTAAGGAACAGGACAAGAAATGAAGGGCTATGATATTAAGACTTGGGCACTACCCATTTTGGATGGTCAAGATTGCTCTTTGAAGGCTCTCACACAATAAACACACCCGCAGGAGCTCTCACAAAGAAAGCACAAGTCCTAGAATCTTCTTTTACTTAGTATAAATAGGCTAAGCCTTTAGGGGCACTTAGTTTTTTAGTAGTTTTCAGCTTATAATTTAAGTATTTTTAGCTTAGTGTATTGTTTTCTTAAATGCCTTGTACTAATTTTCAGTTTAATGAAATATTGAAGTTTTTATGTTTTATCCCGTTTTTAAGTTAAAGTGTTTGATGATTTAAAACTGTTTTATAAGCTCACAAAAGATCTCTTTATATCATTCTTAAGCTGTTTACTTAAGTCTTACAAAATCTTTCATAGTTTGTAAGGTTTAAGCTTATTTCACTAAAAATCACTCAAAAAGCTCAAATGAAAGATAAGCCAAAAAGAGAAGGGCTTATTGTTGTCACTAGCTTATCTTTGATAAGCTAGAGCTTGTAGATAAGCTCTTTTGAGCTCATTTGCCCTGTTTAAGCAAGGGTTTTTGTAAGTCTTCAATTTTCTATTTTTAGCTTATTTACTATTCAACTGCTTATTTGTGCTTATTGTTTGCTTATATTTGCTTATTTATGTTTGCTTATGATGTTTAGTGCTTATTATGCTTGTTTTATAGTTTAGAAATCATTTGTTTGAGTTTTCTTATAATCTGTCTTAAATAGCTTAAATACTAGCACAATCTGTTTTAGCTTATTTGATTGCTTATTAGTTGTTTGAATTTGCTTAATATTGTTAGTATAGCTTATTTAATATCTGGTCTTTGCAATTTGTGGCTTAAATCAGTTTAAAAAGTAAAATTCAGGATTTAAAGGATTGTTTGGTTTAACCATGTTCATGGGTTAAAATGGGTCAAAACCTGTTTTGTGCACTTGAGTCAACTTAGACTAGATAAAAGTAGTCTAAAAATTCAGTTTGTTTAAGTTTTTAAGTATTAAATCTCATTTTTAAGGTTTTAAGAGTTTGTGGTTTGAATCTGTGAGCTTATAGCTCATTTTATTTGCTTATTTGATTAAGCCTTTGAATCTTGTAATTTTGTGTTGTTTTTGAGTTTGTTTAAGTGTTAAAACAGGTTAGAAACAAAGACAATAGGCCTTCATTTTTAGTTTGCATTTTTCCCAAGTCTGTCAAAAAAATTGCTAAGTGTTGAAAAAAGAAGAAAAGGCTTTTTCACGTGCTTTCTATGGCTTATTGTGAATTTCAAACTCTCTTTTGATTGTTGATATGTGTTCTTTGAGGTTCAAATCTCGATCTGTTTGTAGGTTATAAGTTCATAAGGTTCTATTTGTTTGCTTATTTTTAAGCTCAAAAGTGGTGTTTTGTGAAGATTGCAAAAATTTGTCTAAGTGTTGAATCTATGTGAGATAGCTTTTTCATTAAGCTTTTTTAGTGCTTATTTGATTTTCAAAATGCTTTTTCTTCATTGCTTATTGTAGCTTTTTGGCCAAGCTTTTTAGTTGTATAAGCCATTAAGCCATAATGATCTATTTGCTAGCTTATTTTTAAACTAGAAAAGTCCCTTTTGGCTGTTTGCTTACCAGTTTTGTCCAAAAAGCTCAATTGCTTATTTATGCTTATTTGCTTATTGCATTTACTTAATTTAGGTTTAGTTTAGCTTATTAGGTTAGTTTAAGCCCACTTTAGCTTATTTCCTTTAGTTTAGAGCTTATTTGAGCTTATTTGCCTTTTAGTTTAAATTTTTTTAAATTTTATAGCTTTTTAGTGAATTTGCCATTCTAGCTTATCTTAGTTGCTTATTTTTGTTCAAAATTGCTTATTAAGTATAGCTTATTATCTGTCTTAGCTTATTTCTCTTTTTGGTTTGCTTTTTAGTGCTTAAAGTGCTTAACAGTTAGCATTAAGTGGCTTAGTATAAATTAGCTTATTCTGTCACCTTTATCAGCTTATTTTAGTGCTTATTTTTGGTTTCTAAAAAAAGTGTTTTTGTAAAAAGTGCTTATTTTTAAGTCTTCTAAAAAGTTATAAAAAATGGCATTTGCAAAAACGATTGGGATTAGGGGAAGTCCCAGGTGAGCAGGACTCGAACCTGGGACCTCTACCCTACTTACCAAACGTTTTTACACAACACACACACTACCACTCGCCCTTGGGTCTTTTTTGGTTTTACTTTGCAAAATTAATTATTTGTACACATTTTGACTCCTTTCTCTTATAAGCACTTCGCAGCTTATTTTGAGCTTTTTAGGGCTTATTCGATAAGCTGGCTTAACCAGCTTATTTTTCCTAGAACCCTTACAACTTTTAGGACTTTACTGCAATTTTTTTAGATTTTTCCTCCTTAATTTGTTATTTTTTTTATTTTTCGAAGTTTAAAATTTTAGAAAATCATTTAAAAATAGTAAATTAATTCAGAAAAATACTAAAAAATAGTTTTTAGATTTAGAATAAATAGTTTTAGGTTTACAAAGTTTAAAATCTTTTTCATCATTTTTAGATTTTAAATTTCATTTTTAGTTTTTTAAATTAATTTTAGAAAATAGTTTTTAATTATAAAAAGTAGTGAAAAATATTTTTTTCAGTTTTTATCATATTTTAGACTTCTAAAGTAAAAAATCATTTTTTGGAATTGTTAGGGATTAATTTGTTATTTTCTAGAATTTTAAATAGATTAAATAGGTTTAAATTCATAAAAAATTATAAAAAAGTCAAAAAAATATAAATCTTTTGTAGAAAATTTTATTTTGTCATTTTAGAGGTTTAGAAACTAAATTTAAATTTTTAGGGTTAATTTTTGCCTTAGTTGATAATTAGTAGCGTTTTTAAGATCCCCGTTTTGTGTTTTTAAGTTTAAAATAGTTTTCTCTTAATTGTTTTTAAGTGTTTGCATTAATTTTTCCCATAGTTTTAGAAAACTAATCAAAATCTTGTTTCATTCAAGTATCGATTATTAAAACGACTCTCGACTTTAATTGCAATCCTCGTTAGGGATAACGACCCGAGAATCATACTTCCGGATTTACTACAATTGAGGTTTTTGACTATCCTTATTATAAGTATTACATATTTATTTATATATATATTTTAAAAAGGGTTAGCATCAATCTTTGATCAATTTTTGGCACCGCTGCCGAGGAGGATTATATACGATTGTTGAGCTGTTTGACAAATTGTGTTTGAAGATCCTTCCGTGTGAAGTTATTTTGTTTATTTTCATATTAAAAAAATACAAAAAGATTTTTATTTTTTAGTATATATATATATATATATAAAAGAAAAAAAATCAAAAAATTAAAAACATTGTCCATAAAAAAAATTCACCATCAATATAATACTTTCAATTGAAGTATTATCATTAATAAGTTCCTGAACCAAAGATAAAAAACTTACCTTTTGTGTCTCTCGCGAGGTACGGTTCACCTTTGAAAGTTAAACAAAAGGCGGGTTGTTCCAACGAACTACGACCCTAAAGGAGAAAGGTTTTTAATAGCTTCGCGCTTTCCTACTCCTCCGCCCCTTTGTGCGTTTTTCTCTTTGAAGAGTTACCGAGAAGCGAGTTGATTATTAGGTTTAATTGTCTTATCTCATTGTCCGTTTTTAAAATACATTGTGAATACATTGTTGAAAAACCAATATATATATAAATTAGTATAAATTTTCTTTTTATATTTTAGTGCATGCGCACTCGTTCTCAATCTCGTAATTCTAACCGTCAACAACAACAAGTCCCATCGACTTTTGTTGAACCATTTAATCTTGTGGAACCAATTGAAAATCAAGCTCCTCCCGTAGTTACGATGGCCGATAATCGTACTATGACGCAATTGCTCGAAGCACCCACCGAGGGTTACGAGGATGTCATCGTTGTTCCCGAGATCACCGCGGACAACTTTGAGCTTAAGCATGGTTTGCTCACTCTTGTTCAAAACAAACAATTTTTTGGACATGACAAAGAAGACCCTCATGCTCACATTCGATATTTCAACAAGATCACTTCTACGATGAAGTTCCCGAACATCCCGAGTACGTCGGTTAAGCTTATGCTTTTCCCATTTTCCCTCGAGGGTGCCGCCCGGATTTGGCTTGAAAAAGAACCCCCTCGATCGATTCTTACATGGGATGATCTTGTTTCGAAATTCATCAACAAATTATTCCCTCCTTCTAAAACAACAAATCTTCAAAATGAAATCACGAGATTTCAACAACGATTTGATGAAACTTTTTACGAGGCATGGGACCGATTCAATGATCTTCTTCGGGCATGCCCACATCATGGATTTTCAGAATTACATCAACTCGATACTTTCTATAATGCTTTGAACTCTAATGATCAAGATTCGTTGAATTCCGCCGCGGGTGGTAATTTTTTAGATAAAATGCCTCGGGATTGCCTAAGAATCATTGAGAGCAAATCCAAAGTTCGTAATTCACGTAACAAACCGGTTGTTGCCAAAGTGAGTACGAGCAATTCTACCCCTGGTATTTCTCCCGATGTTGCCGAACTTAAAGATATGGTGAAAGCTTTACTTCTCGATAAGAAAAACCAATCCCAAGCTCCCGCTCCCGTAAAAGCGGTCGAGGAAAGTTGTGTTACTTGCGGTGGTGCTCATTCTTACCGAAATTGTCCCGCCACCGATGGCAACGTTTATCGTGACAATATTCAAGAATATGTTTCCCAAGCCGCCGCAGCTAATTTCAATCAAGGAAATACCGGTTACCGAGCCCCGATTGCTAATCAAATTCGACCTCCCGGTTTTCCTCCCGTTCAACAAAACCAAGGAAATAACCAAAACCGTTACAACCAAAACCGGGGGAATAATTACAACCAAGGCCAAATTTACCGACCCCCGATTAATCAACCCCCGGTTCACCAAGCTCCACCTTACCAAGCTCCGGCTCCGCAAACACAAGGTGTGTCGAAGGATGATTTTCAAAACTACGTCAAAGCTAATGATGCAGTTATGAGAAATATGCAAAATCAAAATCAAAACTTGCAAAATCAAATGACCAATTTAACGGACATGCTTTCCAAATTCGTGAATTCCAATACCGCTTCTACTTCAGGTTCAGGGACACTCCCTAGTAATACCATTACTAACCTGAAGGTAGACTTGAAGGGTATTACCACCCGAAGCGGTGTTGCTTATCAAGGACCCACGATTCCTACTACTTCTTCTTCTCCTTCTAAAGCAGTAGAACGTGAAACCGAGGTGACAAAGGACACGGTGCCTCCTACTAATAACGAAAGTACCAAAGACGTCCAACCTCCCGTTGTCCAAGTTCAAACCCAAGTACCAAATTCTGAGCCCGTTGTTGCTCCTGTTAGTGCTGTGAAGCCTAACCCGAAACCATCAATTCCATATCTGTCTAGACTTAATGACCAAAAGATCCGTGAAAAAGCTAACAATCAAATTGATAAATTTTATCAAATCTTTCAAGATTTGCATTTCGACATTAGCTTCGCGGATGCTTTAATTCTCATGCCTAAATTTGCCTCGACACTTAAGAGTTTAATCAGTAACAAAGAAAAATTGTTTGAATTAGCAAGAACTCCGTTGAATGAGCATTGCTCGGCGGTTCTCCTCAAAAAGTTACCTAAAAAACTTGGAGACCCTGGCAAATTTCTAATCCCGTGATTTTCCCAGAATGGATGAGTGCTTAGCGTTGGCCGATCTTGGCGCTAGCATAAATCTCATGCCATTATCCGTGTGGAAAATGCTTTCTCTTTCGGAACTCACTCCGACTTGTATGGCTCTTTAACTTGCGGACCGTTCGATCTCCCTACCGATCGGTATCACCGAAGATGTATACGTAAAAGTAGGAAAGTTCCAATTCCCAGCCGACTTAGTAGTCGTAGACTTTGATGCCGATCCCCGAGTCCCCCTAATTCTCGAGAGATCCTTCTTAAAGATCAGACGTGCTTTGATTGATGTGTACGAAGGTGAATTAACTTTTCGTGTTGGAAAAGAAGTCGTAACATTCAATCTTGATCAAACTTCAAGATACTCATCTAATTATGATGATAATTCTGTTAACCGAATCGACGTCATTGAAATGGCTTGTGAGGAGTATTCTCAAGAAGTTCTTGGTTTCTCCGATGTGATCGCGAGTGGTAATCCCATTCCTTATTGTGACCCGATCGTTTCTACCTCTTCTTTGACTCTCACTCCCTTCGGGGATAGTGATTTTCTTCTCGAGGAAGTCGACGCTTTCCTCGCTCTTGAAGATGATCCAACTTCACCGGAAGTTGATCACTCTTATTATGACCCGGAGGGGGACATTCTTCTTCTTGAAGCATTTCTCAATGATGATCCATCATTACCCCCTCCCACTCAAGGAAATTATTTGCCTAAAATTCGAAAAGAACTTAAAGTTTGTGAAGCTAAAACTGATAAATCTTCAATTGATGAACCTCCCGAGGTCGAACTCAAGGACTTACCTCCTCATCTCGAATACGCATTTTTGGAAGGTGACGACAAGTTGCCCGTCATAATTGCTAAAGACTTGAGTGTCGAGGAAAAAGCCGCTCTCATAAAGGTTTTGAAGTCACACAAGCGAGCCATCGCTTGGAAACTCTCCGACATTAAGGGTATTAACCCAGAATTTTGTACTCATAAGATTCTTATGGAAGAGGACTACAAACCGACGGTCCAACACCAAAGACGGGTGAATCCGAAAATCCACGATGTCATCAAAAAGGAGGTTGAAAAACTTCTTGACGCCGGATTAATTTACCCGATCTCGGATAGTCCTTGGGTAAGCCCTATACATTGCGTACCAAAAAAAGGTGGCTTTACCGTTGTTGAAATGATGAAAATGAGTTGATCTCGACTCGATTGGTTACGGGGTAGCGTGTATGCATTGACTACCGAAAGTTAAATGAAGCCACCCGTAAAGACCATTTTCCGCTACCATTTATGGATCAAATGCTCGAGAGATTAGCGGGAAATGAGTACTATTGTTTTCTCGATGGTTTCTCGGGTTACTTTCAAATTCCCATCGACCCTCATGATCAAGAAAAGACCACATTCACGTGTCCTTATGGAACGTTCGCCTACCGTCGCATGCCTTTCGGCTTATGCAATGCACCGGGCACGTTCCAAAGGTGTATGATGGCTATCTTTCATGATATGATCGAAAAAACAATGGAAGTCTTCATGGACGACTTCTCGGTCTTTGGGAATTCATTCGGAAATTGCCTCTCTCGTGTGACCAAGATGTCAAAAAGGTGTTTGTCAGAGACACCAATCTTGTCTAAAATTGAGGGAAAAGGTCATTTCTGGGTCTAGGAAGGCATTGTCCTTGGCCATAAGATTTCCAAAAATAGGATTGAGGTCGATAAAGCCAAAGTCGATGTGATTGCTAAGTTACCTCATCCCACCACCGTCAAGGGTGTTCGGAGTTTTCTCGGTCATGCCGGTTTCTACCGACGGTTCATTAAGGATTTTTCCAAAATTTCCCGACCGATGACTCATCTTCTTGAGAAAAATACTCTGTTCATCTTCTCCGATGAATGTATTCAAGCTTTTGAAACGTTAAAGAAAAAACTTACCGAAGCTCCAATCTTGATTGCCCCCGACTAGGACCTACCCTTTGAGCTTATGTGCGATGCAAGCGACTTTGCCATAGGTGCGGTCCTGGAGGCCAAACGTCATGAAATACACTTTAGGGCCTATACACTAGGCTAGTTAAACAATGAAGATGGAGGCGGAATCGCATTACACCACGACGGAGAAAGAAATGTTAGCCGTGGTGTATGCCTTCGAAAAATTCCGGTCTTACCTCATCTTGAACAAAAGCATTGTGTATACGGATCACTCCGCCCTCAAATATCTGTTTGCTAAAAAAGATTCCAAGGCGAGATTGCTCCGGTGGGTTCTCCTCCTTCAAGAGTTCAAATTCAAAGTAATTGACACAAAAGGAGCCGAGAATCTCGCGGCCGATCATCTTTCCTGATTAGAAAATCCTTATGAAAATGTGCTCGACCCAAAGGAGATAAATGAAACGTTTCCTCTCGAGACACTTAATATGGTGACTTTTCATGGTGACTCAAGTACCCCGTGGTTTGCCGATTATGCAAATTACCACGCGGGGAATTTCATTGTTTTAATTAAAGGGAATTGAACGTCCCAACAAAAGAAACAAGTTGTTTTCAAGGATGTTAAACACTACTTTTGGGACGACCCCTATTTGTTAAAAATATATACAGATCAAGTGATCCGGCGGTATGTTGCGGGCCAAGTAGCTATTGACATCCTCAAAGCTTGCCATAGTGGACCCACCAGGGGACATTACGGTGCCAACTACACCGCCAAAAAGGTTTTTGACTCAGGATTTTATTGGCCAACTATTTATCAAGATGCCCATGACTTGGTCACCCAGATGTGACACTTGCAGCCGTTAGGAACAAATTTCACAACGTGATGAAATGCCTCAAAATTCCATCCAAGTTTGCAAAATCTTTGACGTGTGGGGAATCGATTTCATGGGGCCATTCCCGTCTTCACAAGGGAACAAATATATACTCGTGGCGGTCGACTACTTGTCAAAATAGGTCGAAGCGAAAGCGCTCCTAACCAACGACGCCCGAGTTGTTTACAAATTTCTTAAATCTAATCTCCGGCCCGATTCGGTGACTTCGTGCTATCATAAGTGATCGCGGAACCCATTTTTGCAATGACCAATTTGTAAATGTCATGCTTAAATACGGAGTTACTCACCGTCTCTCCACCGCGTATCACCCATAAATAAGTGGGCAAGTTGAGGTATCCAATTGTGGCTTGAAAAGATTATTGAAAGGACCATAGTTGCGAGAACCGGGCCTCTTGGTCGGAAGAAAAAATTAGATGACGCCCCTTTGGGCCTTTGTACCTTACAAAATAACCATCGGGTGCACCCCATAAAGCTCATGGTACGGAAAAGGATGTCATTCTACGAGCGAGCATCGAGCACAAAGCTTTTGGGCCTTGCGAAGCATGCAAAACTTACTACCTTTTGATCGCGGGTGATCACCAAAAAGTTCAACTCAATGAATTAAATGAACTTCGTGATCAAGCCTATGAGACTCTTTCTATCCATAAAGAGAAACAAGAGGATCCATTGAACTCAAAGATCAAAAAACGCGTTTCAAACGTCGTGATCGAAGTCTCCTCTTTAACTCTAGATTGAAGATTTTCTCGGGCAAGTTAAAATCCCGTTGGTCCGGACCGTTCACCATTGCCCATGTGTACCCTTATGGCACCGTTGAGTTATCTCAAAACTCCAGGCCAAACTTCAAGGTGAACGGTCATAGAATTAAGCACTACTTTGGAGGGGACGTACCACAAATGGTTGTCCCGGATCTCCAAACCTTCCCCAAGGACAAATGAATTCGGGGATTGGGTCAAGCTTAGTGACCCTAAACAAGCGCTTCGTGGGAGGCAACCCATGCTTATCCGTAGTAATATTATGTAGTAATGAATAAGTGTTTTTTGTTGTGAGAAGGTGTGCCTCTTCCTTTCTCATGTTTTGTGTTTTTATGATGTATGTCCAGGATTGTCCTGGATTTTTGAAGCCTCTCGTGCTCGTGGTTTTGTCCTTCGATCACTCGAGCTTCAAATCCTCAGCTTCATTTGGGAAATCCAATATCCTAATCTAATCGACTAACATTTATCTTTAAGCATACTTAATAAACGGCTTAGGATTTACGTAGAGACCCTTCTTAAAACATTGAGGACAATGTTTAAATCTAGTATGGGGGGATCTATCGATTTGATTGTGCCTGCAGTCGTTGTTTTCACGTAATCCCGTTTTTACCACCAAAATTTCAAAAAAATGAAAAAATTTAAATTTTTTTCAAAAATAAAATAAGTGTTTTGTCAAATTGTTGGACATTGCGCTTGTAGAATAAAGAATAATTTTGACTCGATCGAGCGTGTTGAGCCTAGCTTGTTTCTTAACTTTTAGGACTAAGTGTTCGCAGAAAAGAAAATTCCCGCGGAAGAACGAAAATGACAGGTTGAGTTATGGGTTAGATGCTAAACAAGGATTTATTTGGACAATCTTAAGAGCTTCATGTATGTAATTTGTGGGCTTTTTCTCCCATTAAGTTCCAACTGGTACTAATAATTACTGCTATTTTTGGAGATTAAACTTAAATCAACAATTTTTATGTAGTTAATAGCAAAAACATTTAGTCTTAGTTCAAACTTATACTTAAATTTTTCAAAAATAAGTCTTCTCTATATATCGTGAAATAAAGTAAAAAAAATGATGAAAATGAAAAAATATAAAAATGATAAAGTCATAATTATAAACTGTGGCTGATAAAAGTTTTGTTGCATTCTTCGTCGGCTCACAACCGATGTTGCAGCCTTCTAAAAGGTCGAGGGTTACAATTTTGCCTGCATCATGGTTATGTTTAATTTAAGTGTGACTTAAATAAATGTTAGATCTCTTTTGGTTAAATTTAAATATGCTTTTGAACTTTGACTATTTCATTTTAAGTTTTTTAAATAAGCTTTGGTGTAACGGGAGAAACCTAAGAGTTTTTGAAACAAAGGTCCGTAGTCCGATACTAGTCTCTGTGTTTTTGGGGTGTCAAAAGCTGGTCACTAGCCAGTAAAGGTTGGATGTGCGAGAACAAAAAGTCGCTACATGGGATGATCTCGCCTTCAAATCATTCTTCTAGGTGAATCGTTAAGCATAGAATTTCTGCAAGAACACAGATCCATGGTTGAAATTCAAAAATGGGCACATTCACCTAAGATATAATAATTTTCGGGAGTGAAAAGCTTACAAAGTTACAAATATGAGTAGTGTTAGCATCTTAACTTATATTTAACGGTGATTTCGTTTTTAAGCCCTTTCGGATTGGATCGACGTATGTAAGTCTAGGGGACATGAATTTATCCTTTTTGGGGCATTTTCAAATCGAAATGCATCCTGTTCTATGATCCCTAACGGTTATGAAAATAACGAAAGTCAAATATGTTAGTTAGTTGCTTAAAAAAATGAGAAAAAGGAAAAATACAAAAATATGTGTATGAATAAATGTATACATTTAAAAATGGTAAAAACGGGACTTTTCTAAACTCTTGATTCTTCAATTCCCCTCGATGAACACTTAGCTACTTTTAGAGGTAATTAGTCGAGGGGGATTAAGATTCTTAGTTTTCTAAGTGCTTACTTATAGCATTGCGTGAGGACATAACAATATCTTAGTATGGGGGATTTTGGTATGTGTTTAATTACACATACCTTTGAACACTAAAAACGGACTTAAATGACCAAAAACGTACCAAAAATACATTGTATTTGTATGTTTTGCATTCGTATTGTGTAGGAAACGGATATAAAAAAGGACAAAAATCGAAGCCAAAACGACAAAACCGAGCACGAGAACGGAAAGACCGTGAGAAGTCAAAAAGACCAAGTCAAAGTCAACAAAAAAAGTCAAAGTCAAAGTCAACCCTGAGAAGTGGCATTGGAAAAAGCATCGAAAACCGAACCCAAAAACCTAAATTGCCAAAAATGAGCCCACCCGTACCCACCTAGTGGGTCCGAGTCAGCCCACTTATATGTTACAAACTTTATAAACCTAAAACCTTATAAAAAGCCCAAAGTCTTTTTAACTATAACCGGCCCAACAAACAAGCCCAAACCCAAAGCCCCTATAACCCTCGTTAACCCCAAACCCTTTTTAAGTTTAACACCGTTAGTCCTTTAAGGACTAACAATGCAAACCATTTACAAACCTCAAGGACCAAAATTGCAAAATTCAAGGACTATGGTTGTAATAACATATAACACATTAAGGGACCAGACTTGCCCATTTCCTAAACTTTTAAAAACATCGCGAACACTGTTTATCTCCCACACACACTGAGTGTGTCCTGTCCTCACTACCCGCCAAAATACTCCAACACTATTCCCCTTTCTTCTCCACTTTGTCTATACACCCCACACCTTATCCCACCACATGACACCTTGGCAATCCTTAGCATTTCCATTCGTCCAAGGAACATGACAAGAAATGAAGGGCTATGATCTTAAGACTTGGGCACTACCCATTTTAGATGGCCAAGATTGCTCTTTGAATGCTCTCACACAACAAACACACCCGCATAAGCTCTCACAAAGAAAGCATAAGTCCTAGAATCTTCTTTTGCTTAGTATAAATAGGCTCATTTGTAAGCCTTTGGGGACACTTAGTTTTTTAGTAGTTTTCAGTTTATAATTTAAGTCTTTTTAGCTTATTGTATTGTTTTCTTAAAAGCCTTGTACTAATTTTCAGTTTAATGAAATATTAAAGTTTTTATGTTTTATCCCGTTTTTATGTTAAAGTGTTTGATGATTTAAAACTGTTTTATAAGCTCACAAAAGCTCTCTTTATATCATTCTTAAGCTGTTTACTTAAGTCTTACAAACTCTTTCCCTGTTTAAGCAAGGGTTTTTGTAAGTCTTCAATTTTTCATTTTTAGCTTATTTACTATTCAACTGCTTATTTGTGCTTATTGTTTGCTTATATTTGCTTATGATGTTTAGTGCTTATTATGCTTGTTTTATAGTTTAGAAATCATTTGTTTGAGTTTTCTTATAATCTGTCTTAAATAGCTTAAATACTAGCACAATCTGTTTTAGCTTATTTGATTGCTTATTAGTTGTTTGAATTTGCTTAATATTGTTAGTATAGCTTATTTAATATCTAGTCTTTGCAATTTGTGGCTTAAATCCGTTTAAAAAGTAAAATTCAGGATTTAAAGGAGTGTTTGGTTTAACCATGTTCATGGGTTAAAATAGGTCAAAACCTGTTTTGTGCACTTGAGTCAACTTAGACTAGATAAAAGTAGTCTAAAAATTCAGTTTTTTTAAGTTTTTAAGTATTAAATCTCATTTTAAGGTTTTAAGAGTTTGTTGTTTGAATCTGTGAGCTTATAGCTCATTTTATTTGCTTATTTGATTAAGCCTTCAAATCTTGTAATTTTGTGTTGTTTTTGAGTTTGTTTAAGTGTTAAAACAGGTTAGAAACAAAGACAATAGGCTTGCATTTTTAGTTTGCATTTTTCCCAAGTCTGTCAAAAAAATTACTAAGTGTTGAAAAAAAGAAGAAAAGGCTTTTTCACGTGCTTTCTATGGCTTATTGTGAATTTGAAACTCTCTTTTGATTGTTTATATGTGTTCTTTGAGGTTCAAATCTCAATCTGTTTGTAGGTTATAAGTTCATAAGGTTCTATTTGTTTGCTTATTTTTAAGCTCAAAAGTGGTGTTTTGTGAAGATTGCAAAAATTTGTCTAAGTGTTGAATCTGTGTGAGATAGCTTTTTCATTAAGCTTTTTGAGTGCTTATTTGATTTTCAAAATGCTTTTTCTTTGTTGCTTATTGTAGCTTTTTGGCCAAGCTTTTTAGTGGTATAAGCCATTAAGCCATAAGGATCTATTTGCTAGCTTATTTTTAAGCTAGAAAAGTCCCTTTTGGCTGTTTGCTTAACAGTTTGGCCAAAAAGCTCAATTGCTTATTTAGGCTTATTTGCTTATTGCATTTGCTTAATTTAGGTTTAGTTTAGCTTATTAGGTTAGTTTAAGCCCACTTTAGCTTATTTCCTTTAGTTTAGAGCTTATTTGAGCTTATTTGCCTTTTAGTTTAATTTTTTTTAAGTTTTATAGCTTTTTAGTGAATTTGTCATTCTAGCTTATCTTAGTTGCTTATTTTTGTTCAAAATTGCTTATTAAGTATAGCTTATTATCTGTCTTAGCTTATTTCTCTTTTTGGTTTGCTTTTTAGTGCTTAAAATAGCTAAACAGTTAGTATTAAGTCATTTAGTATAATTTAGCTTATTCTGTCACCTTTATCAGCTTATTTTTAGTGTTATCTTTTGGTTTCTAAAAAAAGTGTTTTAAAAAGTGCTTATTTTTAAGTCTTTAAAAAGTTATAAAAATTGGCATTTGCATACAACGTTGGGATTAGGATGTCCCGGTGAGCAGACTCGAACCATGGGACTATACCCTACTTACCAAACGTTTTTACACAACACACACACTACCACTCGCCCTTGGGTCTTTTTTGGTTTTACTTTGCAAAATTAATTATTTGTACACATTTTGACTCCTTTCTCTTATAAGCACTTCGCAGCTTATTTTGAGCTTTTTAGGGCTTATTCGATATAGCTGGCTTAACCAGTTTATATTTCCTAGACCCTTAACAACTTTTAGGGACCCTTACTGCAATTTTTTAGATTTTTCCTCCTTTATTTGTTATTTTTTTTATTTTTTCGAGTTTAAAATTTTAGAAATTCATTTAAAAATATGTTAATATTAATTCAGAAATTTACTAAAAAATAGTTTTTAGATTAGATTAAAATTGTTTTAGGTTTACAAGTTTAAAAATCTTTTTCATCATTTTTAAGATTTTAAATTTCATTTTAGTTTTTTAAAATTAATTTTTAGAAAAAATAGTTTTAATTTTAAAAAGTAGTGAAAAATATTTTTTTCAGTTTTTATCATATTTTAGACTTCTAAAGTAAAAAATCATTTTTTGGAATTGTTAGGGATTAATTTGTTATTTTCTAGAATTTTAAATAGATTAAATAGGTTTAAATTCATAAAAAATTATAAAAAAGTCAAAAAAATATAAATCTTTTGTAGAAAATTTTATTTTGTCATTTTAGAGGTTTAGAAACTAAATTTAAATTTTTAGGGTTAATTTTTGCCTTAGTTGATAATTTAGGTTTAAGAGTTTTTAAGTTCCCCTGTTTTGTGTTTTTTAAGTTTTAAAATAGTTTTCTCTTATTGTTTTAAGTGTTTGCATTAAATTATTACCCATAGATTTAGAAACTAATTCAAATCTAGTTTTTCATTCAAGTATCGATTATCAAAACGACTCTCAACTTTCAATTGCATTCCTCGTTGGGGATAAGGACCCGGGAATCATACTTCCGAATTTACTACAATTGAGATTTTTGACTATCCTTATTATAAGTATTATATATTTAATTATATATATATTTAAAAAGGGTTAGCATCAATCTTTGATTAGTTTTTGGCGCCGCTGTCGGGGAGGATTGTATACGATTGTTGAGTCGTTTGACAATTTTTGTTTGAAGATCCTTCCGTGTGAAGTTATTTTGTTTATTTTCATATATAAAAAAAATACAAAAAGATTTTTATTTTATTAGTATATATATATATATATATTAAGAAAAATATTCAAAAAATTAAAATACATTGTCCATAAAAAAAATTCACCATCAATTAATACTTTCATTTGAAGTATTATATTAATAAAGTTCCTGAAACCCCAAAGATAAAAAACTTACCTTTTGTGTCTCTCGCGAGGTACGGTTCACCTTTGAAAGTTAAACAAAAGGCGGGTTGTTCCAACGAACTACGACCCTAAAGGAGAAAGGTTTTTAATAGCTTCGCGCTTTCCTACTCCTCCGCCCCTTTGTGCGTTTTTCTCTTTGAAGAGTTACGAGAGCGAGTTGATTATTGGTTTAATTGTCTTATCTCATTGTCCGTTTTTAAAATTCATTGTGAATACATTGTTGAAAAAACCAAAATAAATAAATTATTTTAGTATAAATTTTCTTTTTACATTTTAGTGCATGCGCACTCGTTCTCAATCTCGTAATTCTAACCGTCAACAACAACAAGTCAACCCGACTTTTGTTGAACCATTCAATCTTGTGGAACCTATTGAAAATCAAGCTCCTCCCGTAGTTACGATGGACGATAATCGTACTATGACGCATATTGCTTCCGAAAGGATCCCAGAGGGTTACGAGGATGTCATCGTGTTCCCGAGATCACCGAGGACACTTTGAGCTTAAGCATGGTTTGTCTCACTCGTGTTCAAAACAAAACAATTTTTTGGGACATGACAAAATAGACCCTCATGCTCACATTCATATTTCAACAAGAATCACTTCTACGATGATGTTCCTAAAAACACAAAGAATACGTCGGTTAAGCTTATTGCTTTTCCCTTTTTCCCTCGGGGTGCCGCCCAGATTTGGCTTGAAAATGCAACCCCTCGATCGATTCTTACATATGGGCTGATCTTGTTTCGATTTCATCATACAAATTATTTCCTCTCTTTATAAAAATAAATCTTCAAAATGAAATCACGAGATTTCCACACGATGGATGGAAACTTTTTACGAGGCATGGGACCGATTCATGATATTCTTAGGCATTCCCATACATTACTGATTTTTCAGAATTACATCAACTCGATACTTTCTATAATGCTTTGAACTCTAATGATCAAGATTCGTTGAATTCCGCCGCGGGTGGTAATTTTTTAGATAAAATGCTTCGGGATTGCTTAAGAATCATTGAGAGCAAATCTAAAGTTCGTAATTCACGTAACAAACCAGTTGTTGCCAAAGTGAGTACGAGCAATTCTACCCCTGGTATTTCTCCCGATGTTGCCGAACTTAAAGATATGGTGAAAGCTTTACTTCTTGATAAGAAAAACCAATCCCAAGCTCCCACTCCCGTAAAAGCGGTCGAGGAAAATTATGTAACTTGCGGGTGTGCTCATTCTCACACAATTGTCCCGCCATCCCCGAGGGCAACGTTTTATCGTGCATTATTTATAGAATATGTTTCCCAAGCTGCCGCAGCTAATTTCAATCAAGGAAATACCGGTTACCGAGCCCGATTGCTAATCAAATTCGACCTCCCAGTTTTCCTCCCGTTCAACAAAACCAAGGAAATAACCAAAACCGTTACAACCAAAACCGGGGGAATAATTACAACCAAGGCCAAATTTACCGACCCCGATTAATAATCCCCGGTTCAACAGCTTCCACACCTTACCAAGCTCCGATTCCGATAAACACAGGTGTGTCGATGGTGATTTCAAAACTACGTCAAAGCTAATGTTGCAGTTTATGAGAAATGTGCTAAACAAAATCAAAACTTGTTAAAATCTAATGACCTATTTACGGGTATCATGCTTTTCCAATTTTCTTATTCCAATACCGCTTTCTATTCAGGTTCAGGGACATCTCCCTAGTAAGGCCATTACTATCCTGAATGTAGAGTGAAGGGGTATGACCACCCGAAGCGGTGTGGCCTTATCAAGAACCACTCGATTTACTTACTACTTCTTCATCTCCTTCTAATGCAGGAGTAACGTGAATCCGAGGTGGACAATAGGTCACGGTGCTACTACTATTACAAAGTACAAAGACGTCCAACCTCCGGTTGTCCAAGTTCAAACCCAAGTACCAAATTCTGAGCCCGTTGTTGCTCCTGTTAGTGCTGTGAAGCCTAACCCGAAACCATCAATTCCATATCTGTCTAGACTTAATGACCAAAAGATCTGCGAAAAAGCTAACAATCAAATCTGCGAAAAGGCCAATAACCAAATGGAGAAATTTTACCAAATCTTCCAAGATTTGCGTTTCGACATTAGCTTCACGGATGCTCTCATTCTCATGCCTAAGTTTGCCTCGACCATTAAGAGTTTGTTGAACAATAAGGAAAAATTGTTTGAATTAGCTAAAACACCGTTAAATGAGCATTTTTCGGCGGTCCTCCTCAATAAATTACCCGAAAAACTTGGAGACCCCGGCAAATTTATCATCCCGTGTGATTTTCCGAGAATGGATGAGTGCTTAGCCTTGGCCGATCTTAGCGCTAGCATTAATCTCATGCCATTATCCGTGTGGAAAAAGCTTTCTCTTTTGGAGCTCAATCCTACTTGTATGACTCTTGAACTTGCGGACCGGTTAATTTCTCGTCCGATCGGTATCGCCGAAGATGTCTACGTAAAAGTAGGAAAGTTCCAATTCCCGGCCGACTTTGTAGTCGCAGACTTTGATGCCGATCCTCGAGTTCCCCTAATTCTCGGGAGATCCTTCTTAAAGACCGGACGTGCCTTTATTGATGTTTACGAAGGAGAATTAACTCATCGTGTTGGAAAAGAAGCCGTAACATTCAATCTTGATCAAACTTCGAGATACTCCTCTAATTATGATGATAATTCGGTTAACCGAATCGACGTCATTGATATGGCTTGTGAGGAGTATTCTCAAGAAGTTCTCGGTTTCTCCGATGTGATCGCGAGTGGCAATCCCACTCCTTATTATGACCCGATCGTTTCTACCTCTTCTCCGACCCTCACTCCCTTCGGGGATAGTGATTTTCTTCTCGAGGAAGTCAACGCTTTCCTCGCTCTTGAAGATGATCCAACTTCACCAGAAGTTGATCACTCTTATTACGACTCGGAGGGGGACATTCTTCTTCTTGAAGCATTTCTTAATGATGATCCATCATTACCCCCTCCCACTCAAGGAATGTATTTGCCTGAAATTCAAAAAGAACTTAAAATTTGTGAAGCTAAAAATGATAAATCTTCAATTGATGAACCTCCCGAGGTCGAACTCAAGGACTTACCTCCTCATCTTGAGTACGCATTTTTGGAGGGTGACGACAAGTTGCCCGTCATAATTGCTAAAGACTTGAGTGTCGAGGAAAAAGCCGCTCTCATAAAGGTTTTGAAGTCACACAAGCGAGCCATCGCTTGGAAACTCTCCGACATTAAGGGTATTAACCCGGAATTTTGTACTCACAAGATTCTTATGGAAGAGGACTACAAACCGGCGGTCCAACATCAAAGACGGGTGAATCCGAAAATCCACGATGTCATCAAAAAGGAGGTTGAAAAACTTCTTGACGCCGGATTAATTTACCCGATCTCGGATAGTCCTTGGGTGAGCCCCGTACATTGCGTACCAAAAAAGGTGGCTTTACCGTTGTTGAAAATGATGAAAATGATTTGATCCCGACTCGATTGGTTACAGGATGGCGTGTATGCATTGACTACCGTAAGTTAAATGAAGCCACCCGTAAAGACCATTTTCCACTTCTTTTTATGGATCAAATGCTCGAAAGACTAGCGGGAAACGAGTACTATTGTTTTCTCGATGGTTTCTCGGGTTACTTTCAAATTCCTATCAACCCTCATGATTAAGAAAAGACCAGATTCACGTATCCTTATGGAACGTTCGCCTATCGTCGCATGCCTTTCGGCTTATGCAATGCACCGGGCACGTTCCAAAGGTGTATGATGGCTATCTTTCATGATATGATCGAAAAAACGATGGAAGTCTTTATGGACGACTTCTCGGTCTTTGGGAATTCATTCGGAACTTGCCTCTCCCATTTGGACAAGATGCTTAAACGGTGTGAAGACACCAATCTTTGTCTAAATTGGGAAAAGAGTCACTTTATGGTCAAGGAAGGAATTGTCCTTGGCCATAAGATTTCCAAGAACGGGATTGAGGTTGATAAGGCTAAAGTTGATGTTATTGCTAAGCTACCTCATCCACCACCGTCAAAGGAATTCAGAATTTTCTTGGTCACGCCGGGTTTTATCGTAGATTTATTCAAGATTTCTCCAAAATTTCCCGACCGATGACTCATCTTCTTGAGAAAAATACTCCATTCATCTTCTCCGATGAATGTATTCAAGCTTTTGAAACGTTAAATAAAAAACTTACCGAGCTCCAATCTTGATTGCCCCCGATTGGGACTTACCCTTTGAGCTTATGTGCGATGCAAGCGACTTTGCCATAGGTGTGGTCTTGGGGCAACGTCATGAAAGGCACTTTAGGCCTATACACTATGCTAGTAAAACAATGACCGAGGTAGAATCGCATTACACCACGACAGAGAAAGAAATGTTAGCCGTGGTGTACGCCTTCCAAAAATTCCGGTTTTACCTCGTCTTGAACAAAAGCATTGTGTATACGGATCACTTCGCCCTCAAATATCTCTTTGCAAAAACAGATTCCAAGGCGAGATTGCTCCGGTGGGTTCTCCTCCTTCAAGAGTTCAAATTCAAAGTAATTGACACAAAAGGAGCAGAGAATCTCGCGACCGATCACCGTTTTCCTGATAGAAAAATCCTTATGAAAATGTTGCTCGACCCAAAGAGATAAATAAATTTAGTCCTCTCGATACACTTAATATGGTTGACTTTTTGTGGTGACTTAATACCCCGTGGTTTCCAATTTTGCAAATTACCACCGGGGAATTCATTTGTTAATAGGTGATGTCGACCCAACAAAAGAACAATTGTTTCAAGGGATGTTAAACACTACTTTTTGGGATCGACCCCTATTTGTTCAAAATATGTGCGGATCAAGTGATCCGGCAGTGTGTTTTTCGGCCAAGAAGCTATTGATATCCTCATAGCTTGCCATAGTGGACCCACCGGGGGACATTACGGTGCCAACTACACCGCCAAGAAAGTTTTTGACTCAGGATTTTATTGGCCAACTATTTACCGAGATGCCCATGACTTGGTCACCCGATGTGACACTTGTCAACGTCAAGGAAAAATTTCACAACGTGATGAAATGCCTCAAAATTCCATCCAAGTTTGCGAAATCTTTGACGTGTGGGGCATCAATTTCATGGGGCCGTTCCCGTCTTCACGAGGGAACAAATATATACTCGTGGCCGTCGACTACTTGTCGAAATTGGTTGAAGCGAAAGCGCTCCCCACCAACGACGACCGAGTTGTTTGCAAATTTCTTAAATCTCTCTTCACCCGATTCGGTGCCCCTCGTGCCATCATAAGTGATCGCGGAACCCATTTTTGCAATAACCAGTTTGCAAAGGTCGTTTGAAGTTGATTAAAAATTCCATTTTGCTTAAATGGTGCTTATTCTCTAGTTTTCATTACTTTTCGAGTAGCTTATTCTGAGAGCTGATTGTGAGTGCTTATTTTTGTGGCTTATTATTTTCAAAAGTCTTTAGAAGCTTAAAAAATGACTCCTAAAAGCCCTTAAGCTCATTCGATTCATTTTCAAAAAGTATTTTTTAAGTACTTTTCGAATAATAAGATGTGATAAGCTTCGATCTAGCTTATCTTTGTGCTTAATTCGTTTTTTAATGATTAGAAGCTTTCATTTTCTGTCATGTTAAGTTTCTTAACACTTATTGGTTTAGGTAGGTTTATAAATGCTAGACCAACTTTTGATATTTTAATTTTGCTATATAAGTTTTTTATCACATTTTTATAAGTTTTATGCTTATAGCTTATCCCTAGGAATAACGTTGCCTGATTTTTGTGTGCTTATTCAAATAGTTGAGAGTTTATTGTGCTTGCAAAAAGGCTTATTAAGTTTTTTTTGTAGATCTAATTTTTAGCTCAATTCGTTTAGGTTATTGTGTCGTATTTTGAGTTTATCTAGTTAAAAATGCTTATCTCATATTTCTAAGTGCTCTTAGCTTAATTGGATTGTTTTATCGTGGGTATAATTAATAGTGAAGTTTTCTCATAAAAATTGATTAGAGATCGATTTTAGTTGTTTCGTTTTGGATTTGTCAACTTAGTTTTATTATTCGTCGCTTTTTCAAAATTAGTTGTTTGGATCGTTACTTATTCTAAAAGCTTATCTGTGGTTTATTCGTTTGCTTTTCTGCTGCTTGTTCATATGGTATTATAATATTAGGCCATGTTTTGTTTGATAATTTTTTAAGCTGGTCTAGTTTAGTTTTTATACTTGGGCCACGATTTGTAACTTGGTTCAATATTAATTTGTAGGATGCGTTTGGATTATTAAAAAGCAAACTGGGCTTTTTCTTAATAGTTTTTCTTAGGATTTGGATTAAATCACTGCTGGGCCATTTGTTTAGTATGAATTTAGAATTGGGCAGTTAAGATTTAATTTGGGCTAGCAAATTTCAATTGATATAACTAATAACTGTTAACAGTTTTATTGTTCTTGTGTTGTTTTGGTACCGGTTAACTCATGAGGCGCAGAGCTTAAGGGTTTATTTAGCTAGACCAAATTTAATTATTTGAATTAGCTAAATAAACCGGGTGGTATTCGTTTAAATTGCGGGTCTCTAATTCGGTTCCATTTTCTAAACGTTTTTCAATACTTAACATAGTTTTATTATTTTATTATATGTTTGCCTATTTTTGCCATGCTTAGTGTAGATTTATTTTATGTTTGATAAATTTAATTTCATTATGAGTAGTGAGTAGATTTATTAGTGCTTGTTAAGTGATTAGTGATTTGAAATTTAGGTTCGGGTTTAAAAAGATTTTAAATTTTTTTTATTAGTCATTAGAATTTTCTTTTCGATTTACATTTCGTCATTTATTTTTTAATGCAATTTAATTTCTTGTCATTTATTTTTAAGCATTTCATTTTACTTGTCATTTTAATTCGTTAAACCTAAGCCCGCACTTAATAAACATTTCACATCACTTAGCAAGCATATTAAGCATTTTCCCATTTTATAATTTTTAGTTTTTAGTAATCGTTTAATGCTTTACATTTAAATTTTTTTTATTTGGCTTTTGCTCGTTTTTATTCTTTTTATTTTTCTTATCATTATATTAATAGATTTTTAAGAAAACCGAAATAAAAATCATTTTAAACCATTCAAACGCGCCGATCACGGACATAACCGATTTCATTCACACTTCCCGTCGAGAGGAGAAAACGACCGGGAGGTTTTTTTGAGACAACTTATGGATAAAATTTGTTTTTAGAACCCGACGAAAATACATACTAATTATATTATTTTCTTAATATTATCCTATATACATTATATTAATAAATTATATATATAGTGTGTTTGGACTTGTATCAAAATTTTGGCGCCGCTGCCGGGGAAGTGTGTATGATTTTCGCGTTTCGTTCGAAGATTAGTGTTTTTGTAGATCCTTCCCCGTGAAGTTAATTGTTTTCATTTGTAAATATTATCTTATATAAAAATATAAAAATCGAAAAATATTTTTCTTCTTATTTTATTTTATTTTTCCTTTTCCTTTATTAAAAACCTAAAAATATTTTCCTTTTATCTTAAAAATAAAAATCCAAAAATATTTTTCTTTCTTATTTTTCCTTATGTATTATTTGAAAAATCAATAAATATTCTTCTCGATCCTCTTACTCGTTTAATTCTTATTCTGTTTACCCTCTTATTCGATTAATTCTTCGACATGTCTTCATTTTATCAACCTTGCTACGGGTGTGGAGAGTAATTTGTCGGTTCATTTTGTCCACGATGTAATCCGAATTCTTTCGATAATTCTCAATATTTTTCCGATTGCTCTCCACAACCCCGGTACGAGACAAATATTTGTGAGTTATGTGGAAACGATGCTCATTTTGGTTACGATTGTCAAACACAAGTTCCGTTTGATTATAATCAGAACCCGTGTTTCGATCAAAACTTCGATAATACTTTTCCACTAACTTCACCAAATTATTCACAAGAATATCTTTGTTGTGAAAATTGCGGGGGTCCTCATGAGACTTTTCAGTGTCAACCGATGAACCAAGATTTCTATAATTCTAATTCTTCCGGTTTTGACCAATATCAACCCCCGCAGTCTCCCGACAATCATCAATTTCCTCAAAGAGACGAGTAACGAAATTTTGCGAGCTCAAGAAGACTTAATGGAAGCTATACAAGCCATTTTAAAGGAGTATGATCATATACCTCCTAATGAAAAGTGCATGGCTTTATTGCTTGCCGAGGAGAGATTTCTTAAGATTAAGAAAGAAGTAAAAGAAGAATAGAATCAACCTGAAGTTATGCAAGAATTGCTTCTTAAACTTATGGATGATTTGTAAATTCTTAAAGGAATTCAACAAGAGAAGGAGAAGCCGGCAGCTCAAAGTTTTACTCCTTATGGAAATTTTTCTATGATCGACGATGTGGAAGTGTTAATGAGATACATTTACACCTTCTTAAGGAAGTTTAGTCGTATACCTTTTGGAGTAACACTAAAGGTTTTATCTATAGCTTGGGAGAGATTTGATGAAATTAAGCATGCTTTGACGGACAAGCAATATCGACAAGAGGATATTCAAGAATTGATGAGTAAACTCCTTAAAGATGTGCGAAATATTAATGAGGAGCTATCAGAATATATTAATTGTCCAAGCTGGAATCGTCCTACCTTTTACGACGATGACGATGATGCGTATACTATTATATATAGAAAGCCTAAAGCAATCACACCCAACTTACCGACCGTGGAGCCCGATAACTCTCTCATAATGGGGGACGAGCATCTTGACACTATTCCGAAAATGGAATCGGATGAAATAATAAAGTCTAGTGTTGAGATCCTTGTCCCAATCCCAAGTGAGTCCAAGGGTATTTCCGACGATACGTGTGATGTGCTCGTTGGTGAAGATTCTTCTACTTTTGATGCTTTGAACGATAATTCTGAAATTTTATCTGATTCCAACGATGATGGTACTTCGAGTGATGACGATGATTTTGAGGACATCGAGTACGTTAGCTTAGAAGAGGTGAATGATGTTGATCAAGAAGAGAAAGAGTTTGACTTAGAAGATATTCTTCAAATCCAAGACGTTATTCTTCGTGAGAAATTATTAAACATTAGTCGTCTTATTACTAATATCGAATCTTTGAAAAGAAGTCTTCTCAGTATCATAAAAAAAATAATGATGAAAAAATATGGAAAAAAATATATGATAAGTAAATAAATATAAGCTGTGGGATGATAAAAAGTTTCACTGGTAACTTGCCGGCTCCACAACCGATGTACAGCCTTCGAAAAGAAAGCCCATAGTAAGAATAGAAATCCGAGACTGATAAAAGTTTGCTGCATCTTGCCGGCTCACAACCGATGTTGCAGCCTTCTAAAAGGTCGAGGGTTACAATTGCATCAATGTTTAATATTTAAGTGTGAATTAATAAATAGATCTCTTTTTGTTAAATTCAAATATTTTTTGAACTTTGACTATTCTATTTTATAAGCTATGTGTATACGAGAAACCTGAGAGTTTTTGAAACCTAATGTCCGTGAGTCCCGATACTAGTCTCTGTGAGGTGTGTCCAAAAGCCTGGTCACTTAGCCGCAAGGTTGGGATGTGCCGAGACGAAAGTCGCTACATGGGATGATCTCGCCTTCAAACTCATTATTCTTGGGTGGAACGTGAAACATAGAATTTTGCAAAAAGTTGATCTATGGTTGAAATTCAAAATAGCACATACACCTAAGATATAATAATTGTCGAGAGTGAAAAGTGTTCACAAGTTGCAAATATGAGTAGTTTAGCATCTTAACTGATATTTAACTGTGATTTCGTTTTAAAGCTTGGTTTAGAGCAAGTGAAAAGTCGAGGACGATGAATTTATCCTTTTTGGGAGCATTCTCGGATCGAAATGCATCTTGTTCTATGATCCCTAAAAGTTATAAAATAACGAAAGTCAAATAAGTTAGTTAGTTGCTTAATATGAAAAGTACAAAAAAATAGAAAGAGAAAAATGAAAAATACAAAAATATGTGTAGGAATAAGAGTATATATTTAAAAGTGGTAAAGACGGGGCTTTTCAAAACTTATGAGTCTTAAAATTCCCCTTCACGAACACTTAGCTACTTTTCGAGGTTATTAGTCGAGGAGGATTGAGATTCCTAGTTTTCTAAGTGCTTACTTATAGCATTGCGTGAGGACACGACAATATCTTAGTATGGGGGATTTTGGTATGTGCTTAACTACACATACCTTTGACCTTTAAAAACGAACTTAAATGACTAAAACGTACCAAAAATACATTGTATTTGTATGTTTTGCATTTGTATTGTGCAGGAAACAGATATCTAAGAAAAAGACAAAAACAACAAAACCGAGCACGAGAACAGAAAGAGCGTGAAGCAAAAGTCAAAATCAAAGCCAAGTCAAAAAGACAAAGTCAACATAAAGTTAACCCTGACAAAGTCAAAGCCAAAGCCGGAGAACAAAGAAATACTTAATGGGCCACCCGTACCCATCTAATGGGCCTAGGCAGCCCATTAAGTCACTTACTATAAGCCTTGTAAACCAAATGGGCCCAAATTTCCCTTTACCCCTTTATAATAAACTCGGCCCAAATTCAAAGGAAAAGCCCAAGTACCCTTTAACAGCCGTTAAGTCCCTATCCCTTAAACCTTTTAACGCTGTTAGGCCTCAAGGACTATTCATGCAATAACACAAATCACCTTGAGGGGCCAGTTCTGCCAATCCCCAAAAACCTTTATCACACCTCAAGGACTATTCATGAAATACTGATATACACCATTAGGGGCCAAATGTGTCAACTCTTAAAACCTTTACCCAGTTAAACCCTTTAACCAAATTTCCCGCCAATGAATAACTGTATATCTCCCACACATATCGTATGTTTCCTTTCTTGCAACAAACAAACAAAACACCTTCACCACACTACAAACTCCATTAATTAACCCTAACCCACTACAAAAACAGCCAAAAGACACCTTGGCAATCCTCTCTAACCCTATTCGACTATGGAACATGACAAGAAATGAAGGGATAACATCATAAGGCTTGGGGACTACTTAAAATGGACGGCTATGATCAAATCAAGCTTCTCCTCACACAACAAACACACCCTGTTTCTGTCTCAGCAAAGAAACACAAGGGGAAGAAGACAAGATTAAAGAAGTCAAAGATACTTAGTCGTTTAGTATAAGTAGGACTCATTTGTAATTCAAAGGGCAAGTAGTTTTTTTTAGTTTAACCTAGTCTTAGTTTTAAGTCATTTTTAAGTTATTTAAATTCCATGTCTTGTAAACAGTTTTTAGTATTATTGAAAATTCCAAGTTTTTTTAGTTAAGTTTTGAGTTCTACTTTTTCTTATTGTTAAAAGCTCCTCATAAGTTGTTTTAAGCTCTATTTAATCTTATAAGTTAGCTGTTTTAAGAAAAGTATAAAAAAACTTAAGAAAATTTTATAAAAATCTCAAAAAGAAATCACCCCTAAATTACCACAGCTTTTGGATGATAAGCTAATCTTGGAAGAGCTTATAGACCTCACTAGCTTGTCTTTTGACAAGCTAGAGCTTGTAGAATCTTATATTTGCCCTGTTTTGAGCAAGGGCTTGGTAAGTTTTCTTATTTTTCCATTTTTTTACTTTTTACTTCAGCAATGCTTATCTTGTGCTTATTTATGATTTTTTGTGCTTATTTATGTTTCTTTATGCTTATGTGTGCATTTTATTGCTTAGTTGTTATTTAGTTTGAGCTTGTGCTAAAAACTGTCTTGCATAGCCTTTAAAACAACTTATTTCCACTTTGCTTATTTAGTACTTTTCAGTGCTTATTTTTCTGATGAGATTTGCTTATTTATGCCTTTTATGTTTATGTGTTCATCTGTTTTTAAAAACCACGCCTTAAATCACCTTTAATCAGTTTTAAAAAAGGACCTTTAAAACTTAAAGGGGTGTTTGGTTTAGTAGGGTAAAGTGGGTCATTTGTGCTCAAAAACCTTTGGGTCACTTTGATTACTTGTACAAACTCTTTTTAAGCTGTGGTGAATCAGTTTTCTAAGATTAGGTCTCAAAGTTTGTTTACAAGTTTTTATAAATTGCTCTTTTTGATACTGTGGTGACAACAGTATCTCAAGGGCTTATTTGATTTGATTTGTAAAACATTCTTTTGAAATTTGTTTTTAGTGACTTTTTGAGTCTAAATGCAGTAGGTTGTTTTTCATTAAGTTTCCTTTTGTTGTTTTAAAATCTGTCCAAGTTTTCTTAAAAGTCTTTTAGTACAAAACTGTCTTTTTCAAATCTAAATATCATATAGCATAAATTGTTTTTAGACCTCAAAATTTTGGCACAAGCTTCATTAAGAGCCATTTCTAATCGTGGTTTTAAAACTTGTTTTTGGCCTTATTAGCTTTTATCTAGCTTATTTTGAGGACTGCTTATTGTCTTTTAAAACTGACAAATCTAAGTCAGTATGTGCTAGTGCAAGTAGTCTCTTTCCCTTAGCTTTTTCTTTCCTTATTTGAGCTTCAAACATGGTTTTCTTTGTTTTCCTAGAAAGCTAATAAGCCAAACTATAAGCTCTTGTAAGCTGTTAGCTCTAAGGATGCCTTTTTAGTGCTTAAAAATAAGCTTTAATTTTGTCCCTTAGGCTGCCCTGCATCAGGTTTTAGACCAAGTGCTTATTTGCTCTTTTTGGCTTATTGGCCTTATTCCTTGGCTTATTATTATTTGTAGTAGCTTATTAGGTGTTAGGTTCTATCTGCCTTAGCTTAGTTTTCATTTCCTTTAGCTTATTTTTCCTTAGTAAACTTAACATTTAGCTAGGCTTAGGTAGTTGAAAAAAGTAGAAACTGTCTTTTTAGTTGCTTATTTTTGTGCTTATCTGTTAGATTTCCTTAGTTCATTTTTGTGCTTTTTGCTTATTAGGTTAGGTAGCCCTTATGTCTTTGCTTATTTAGGTTTCTTATTGGTTTGTTTGTCCATAGAAGTAGCTTAACAGTTTAGTTTTTTTTAGACATAGTGTTAAAAAGACATTCTCCTCTTTTTGATTGCTTAATTTTCTACTTATTTTAAGTTTTTGTAAAAAAGTATCTTTTTTAAATTAGCTTATTTTTACCTGTTTTATAATTTGAAAAAAAGAAAAAAAAATTTGTTTACTAAAAAGAAGAGGCCCAGGCTCGAACCCTGGACCTCCCCCTTTCATACCAACTTCCCACACTCCCACACACTTAACCAGTAGCGCCAGTAGGGCCATCTGGTTAAGTCTTGCACTATTTAATTTATAAGCCCTTTTTAGCTTTAAGCCCTTCAGCCCTTTACAACTTATTTACGGCTTATTTATAAGCTGTTTGATCGAGTTTGCATTTTTCCTAGGTTTTTCATAGCATAAACTATTTTCCTGCATTTTTTCATAAATTTCCAAAATCGTTTACTATTTTTAATAATTAATCTTTGTTAAAACAGTTTTTAATTCATAATAAAAAATTTAAAAGTAAAAAAATTAAAATTCTTTTTATCAAAATTTTCTTTTATCATATTGCACCTAAGAAAAATAGATTTGCTCTCGTAGGGTTGTTTTTGCAAAATTTTATTTTTTAAAGAACGAGATTCGTTCCTGTTCACGTTTTTTGTGTTTTGAAGCTCAAATCAACTCCGCTTTCGTTCTAGTTTTCTTCAATCTTACTTTTTAGTTAATTAGAGTCTATTAAAAGTGAAAAAATCATTTTAGGTTAATATTTTTTTAAGTGTTGTTTTCACATTCCGTTTACATTTTTAGTATAATTTCGTGTGCCTATTTTCATTTTAGAGTAGATTGCATTAAATTCTCTGTAGATTTAGAAATCCAATCCAAATCTCTTCCATTCAATCATCAAATGTCAATCCGACTCTTGACTTTCCAATTCACTCTTCGTTGGGGATAAACGACCCGGGAATATTCTATACTACTTCCGGTTTCATTGATTTTGTGGATTTTGATCCTTATTATATATTTATAAGTATTATATATTTATATATATATTTATTTTTATTTATATATATAAAGGGTTGAATTTAACACTAATCAGTTTTCCTCAGCACATTTGCTTTGAGAGAATACTGATTCGGTTCGTTCAAACCAGCGGATGAGGCCAACTGCTCCTTCCGTACACTGGGATCAACACTGATGTTGGAAATCAAAATAATAAACTAGACTATTTTGTTTAAGATCCTTTAATCCAACCGAGAACCAAACCAAGTGTCATTCGATATCGGACAAAGCTAGCAGTATTAAAGCTGGCAGTATTAAATCCTTTAAGCCCAGCAGTAGTAACTAATTGCTTTTACCTCTAGCAGTAGTAACTGCATTTAACACTAGCAGTACTAATACTCCACGAAGTAGTATTCATAATCATGTAGTAAAAACAACCAGGTTTAACATGTTAGCATCAGATATAATGAAACCCTAAAAATTAGAGTTCCAAACGCAGCAATACTTCGTGCCCTAACCCATACCGGCAACCAATAATTAGACGCGTACAATAGACCACATCCATACCAGCATCCATAACGAAACCCAGTTATACTAGAAACCAATACCTTTTGTTTTGTTTTGACCACCATACGCAAGAACACCTATAGGAGCCAAATCCGTTATCATATAGGCATCAACTGACCCCATGCGAACAGAATTAAACCACAAACGGCAAACCCACATATTAAACATGCATACACATTCAAATTCGATGCAGAAATCGAACACTTCTTTTCAAAGTCGAAATCCAAAACCTTACAATTAACCGTATCAAGATAAGGACAATCTTTATAGATTTGATTCAACCTCCTGGTCTTGATCAACGAGTGTTGTATTTGTTATTGTTCTTCATCGTCTTTGTCAAGATCTTGGCGTTTGGTTTTCATAGCAAACAAATTTTAGTTTTGAATTTTTCTAGTCGATCCTTAAACCTTAAACTTCAAAGATCTCCAAGAACCAAAAGCTCCAAAAATAAAGTTACAAAAACAGAAAACAAAACCTTTTGATTTATCGAATTTGCTAAAAACCCTAATATCACTTATGTTCGATTGTAAAACCTTGATCATGATACCCTATCCAACCATCCTTCTAATAACGTTCTTAAAGTAGGATCGATACCAAAATCAACCATTAGAAAAACAAGACAATCGACTTAGGATTTTAAGGGTTTAAAAAGATATACGCATTCAGGTATGATAAAGTAGCGATTCCTTGGAATATATAGCAATAATAACCGACCATAAAACACCCAAAGATGATTCCAAGAATAGCATGAAGATCGTCAAACAATACTAACTTTTACACGAAACCCTAAAAACATATTCACCAAGAAAAATGATTTTTTAAAATTAGGGTTAGGGTTTCGGTTTAAAACCTTGTTAGATCCTAGATCAAGAGCCACATGGCTCTGATACCAATTGTGGAGATCGTTAGAGACTCAAATAGGATCATAATAACAAAGAACATAGATATGCAGCGGAATTTTACATAAAGACAATGTTATTTAACAAGGTTGTTCATTACATACAAGCCATAATTCTATATGATCAGTATAAAATGGTTACCTAACTATAACAGGATCAAAGAAACCTTTAATCTTAGAGCTAAACCACATACTCTAGACGTCTACATCTTTTCTTGTGCACACATTCACACTAAAACAATGTCTAGGGATCTCTTTATATAGAGAGTCCATAAGACTTACAAAGGAATCTTAATTGTATTAGGAAACTAAATCTTTTCCTAATCTTTGATCTTTATCTTTTAAGCAAATCTTTTAGAATCCTCCATTTTTTGTAGAATTCCATATTGTCGACTTTGATCCTTTTGTTTCATTCTTTATCCTTTTAAGCAAGTTCTTTTGTATCATTGTTTTTGTATCATCAAATCAATAAATCCCAACAGTTACCAAATGAATATGAGTCGAGCCGGTCTTGAGAATTGCCTCTTAGCTTCTGGATTCTGCAAAACAAAGTAAGAAACATGCAAACCAACTAATGCAAAAAGAAATTCATTAAATAAAAGACGGGTTGTCTCCCGACAAGCACTTTTGTTTATTAACGAGTCTTTAAGTTAGACTCGTGACCATTCTACGTCATCCCGTCATCAATATATCCCTGAATCCAATCTATAACTTCCTGATCATATTTGTACTCGTTTCCCAAACTAAGGCAACCTTTGTAAAATCCTTTAATCTTTATTTCAGGCTTATGGATTCCTTTTTTCTTATCCTCGTCACTGACTTTTAACAGTGGTCCCATTGAGTTATGTTGTTTTACCGTTAGTTTCCTAAAGGCTTTTTCGGCTCGCGGCATGTGAAATATTGTTTTATCATTACCGATTCTAAACCAAAGTGTTCCTTACCCCGGTCTTCAACTAGTCTTATTTGTTCTTTAAAAGGTTGTCCAAACAGAACTTCGGTTAATCCTTTTTCTACAAATTCACTAATGTTTTCGAGGATGATGAAATCAACTAAAAATTGGTGGTTTCCTATGAACACACGTAAATTTTTAGCAAGTCCCACCATGTTAATTCCTGAATACATTATCTCATGATTCATGATGGAGTTATAGGCTTTTCTGGATATTATGTAGAAAGGGGTTTGTGGTACGAAATAGGGGTTAAAACTAACAAACCCTATTTTGCAAGAAAGTTGCAAATTATCAAGGCTGTGTAAATGGATTTTGTCATCGCTTTTTAAAAATTCGGTTGTAGCTTTTTCATTGGACAGAATCCCTAGATCTAGGTCATCCCACATGTCATCTATATCAACAAATTCTTTTAGTCCTATGCTCATTCTTTTGTCAAGATCACATAGCGTCATACTAAACTCTTTCTTGTCTTTCGCTAATTCTGATGGTGAGAGTGAGATTATATCTTGGCTTCCGTGTTCTGGTGATAAGTAATTTTCAAAGTCCCTTACCTTTTCGTTATTCATGACTAATTCTTGTGTTTTATCTACTTCGTTTATAACATAAATAGGAGAAATAAAGGCAGGAGATTCTTTCTTATTGATATTAAAAAATATTTGATCATTTCCAACTCCTAGGAAGATCTTCTTACCGTAGACATCAATCTTTACATGAGCAGTTGCTAACATGGGTCTGCCTAGGATAATCGGGATATTTTCATCTTCCATGATGTCAAGAATGATGAAATCAACGGGGAAAAACAAAGTTACTAATTTTCACTAGAACATTTTCTTTTATCCCTTTTGGAGACTGCAATGATCTATCAGCCATTTTGATAGTCATTTTAATTGGTTTCAAGCCCCTAAGTCCTAATCTTTTGAATAAGGAATAAGGCATAATGCTTATACTTGCCCCTAGATCAGCTAAAGCATTACTCATGGAGTGGTTTCCGATAATACAAGGAAGAATGAAACTTCCTGGATTAGTTTCTTTTGGAGGAAGTCTATTTTGATGGGTAATGTAACGCCTCGACCCAAAAGGGTAGAAGTATTACAAATATGGTGTGACATCAAAAGCATACATAATCATAACACAAGCATAAACAGCGGAAGTCTTAAATAAATAACCAAAGGATAATAAGTCAACATGACTTAAGGTACATAAGTTCTTAAAAGACAGACATATCCAAACGAAATAACCGAAATAACGAAGGTCTCGAAAAGAAACAATTCATATATCAAAACTAAGATCTCTAGGGTAAGTCCACACTCAGCACTCATATCCCGAAAGCAACCCCAACTCCTAGCTTAGATACCTGCCGCAGGAAAGAAAGTGCGGCTGAGCTTACAAAGCCCAGTGAACAGATATATATAATCGAATGCAAAAGATAACGGAAATCAAAGGATACGATACAAGGTACAAAGGATATCACAAGACATGATCAAAGGAATACAAATATAAGGTAAGACAAATCAGAAGTCAATTCATAGTGTAAGGTAAGATGAATCAGAAAATCGAATCAAGTCCAATTACCAAGCCCAAACAAATCATATCATAGTAACCATGGAGTAGCGAGCTCCAAATGTGAAAGACGTGGATTGCACCCAAACATCAGTCACCAAATATCCAAATATCATAATGTCATAATCCATCGAATACAAAACAAATCTAGGATGCATCCATACGCCCCTTAAACAAATAATAATCTTCATAGTGCACATATAATATCAAATGGGGGACGGTATGAGAAATCACTCACTCACACATGAGTCATGCCAAAGGTGCATCAATGACACGGCCATGTTACCTTCATGGCTAGGAAACAAATAATGGCTCGGGTCTCAAACTGAAGGGTTCAAAGCAAAGTCATATCAAAGTTCATTTCAAAGGGATCATAGCAAAGGTTCAATGCCAAAGGTTCAAATATCAAAGGTAGCATAGCAGGGTTCAAATAGAACATAATAACAGATCATATAAGAAAGCCAAGATAAAAGGCTCAGAGCAAATGTAGCAAATCACATAAGTAATCAAAGATAGAGAGGAATATGTCATGAGAAACCTTAACGATAAGGTCAGAATATCTGTACCTTATTCCGAAGCAAAGCAATAATCAAAGAAAACACCACAGGAATATCAAAATCACTCCCTCTTGACCGAACCTAAAGAAATGATGAATTCGAATTACAAACCATTCATTTAAGTTATACTTTCTATTTTTAGTAACTTTCCATTTTTAGTAACTTTCCATTTTTAGTAACTTTCCATTTTTAGTAACTTTCCATTTTTAGTAACTTTCCATTTTTAGTAACTTTCCATAATTAGTAACTTTCCATTTTTAGTAACTTTCCATTTTTAGTAACTTTCCATTTTTAGTAACTTTCCATTTTTAGTAAGTTTCCAAAATTAGTAATATTCATCATTTGAGATTCTATTAAGTATTTTGAATAGCTTAGGGACTTAATATGTCAACCTTACAAGTTTAGGGTTAAATATGACAACTTTCCATATTTTAGGGTTTAATATGCAAAATCAACAATTTTCAAGGTTAAAAGGGTAAATATCAAAGTTTCACATTTTATTCAGATTATACCTTCCATTTTCTGTATTTACAAGTCAAACCCTTAATTTACACAATTTACATATTTAGCCCTTTTTGTTTATTAATTATTTAAACAATATCTTTAATTATCCATAATTACAAAACAAGTCCTTATAGATTCAAATATGACAAATTCATACTTTATACATTAAATACTAACCAAACCTTCCACTTTTCAGAATTTACAATTTCAGTCCCTCTATTTTAATTAATTAATTTCTAATTACTTATTATATGTAATTAACCATTTTAATCCAAAATAATATCAATATGACATTTTATACCCCCCAACTTATTTTATACAGAATATAATAAATATAATAACATGTCTAAAACAGACCCCATAGTTTCAGAAATTACAAATCACCCCCTCATACTTTTAAAATCAAATCGGATAACTCATTAAATCAACAAAACCCTAATTAAATTTTTCCCAATCACAAACACAATTATTACCCACTCATTAGCATTAATTGAACCTGGAAAAAATAGCAAAACCCTAACCCTAATTTATTTTATCATTTTTCTTTCCTTTTTCCTTATTTCGCAAATCGGCAAACCAAGAAAAATCCCCAATAATTATTCGAATCCTTCCTAAATTTTTCCAACAATTTTATATGAGATAGTGCGATAAAGAGCTTATGGCTGTAGTTTTTGCATTCGACAAATTTAGATCCTATCTTATTCTCTCAAAAACTATTGTTCACACGGAGCATTCAGCTCTAAGGCACTTATTCAATAAACAAGATGTTAAACAACGCCTTATTCGATGGATATTACTCTTGCAAGGATTTGACATAGAAATTAAGGATAGAAAAGGAACAAAAAATGTTGCTGCTAATCACTTATCCCGAATTGAAAATGATTAGTCAAGCAATGACAGTGAAGTCGATGATAACTTTCCTAGAGAAGCTCTTATGGAAATCAATACCAAAGATGAACCTTGGTTCGCAGACTTTGCAAACTACTTGGTCGGTGATATTATACCAAAAGGGATGACGTATCAACAAAAGAACAAATTCTTCTCTGACCTCAAACATTACTTTTGGGAAGAACCTTACCTTTTCAAAGTATGTTCTGACGGTATGATTAAACGTTGTATATCTGGACCAGAAACTCGAACCATTCTAGATCAATGTCACTACGGACCCACCGGTGGACATTATGGACCCAACGTAACTGCTAAAAAGGTCCTAGATTCAGGTTTTTACTGGCCGACAATCATCAAAGAAGCTCATACTCTAGTTCGCCTATGCGAAGCATGCCAAAAGACAGGAAATATATTGAAACGTGATGAGATGCCCTTAAACAACATTCAAGTATGTGAAATTTTTGATATATGGGGTATTGACTTTATGGGACCTTTCCCGAAATCATATAAGTTTGAATACATTCTTGTAGCTGTTGATTACGTATCTAAATGGGCCAAAGCTCAGGCTTTACCAACCAATGATGCCCGAGTTGTTATAACTTTTCTAAAGAAACTATTCTGCCGTTTCGGAATGCCCAAAGCTCTAATCAGCACAGAGGAACTCACTTCTGCAACAAAATAATGGAAAAAATAATGAAAAGATATGGAGTTAACCACCGTTTCTCCACATTATATCATCCTCAAACCAGTGGTCAAGTTGACAACACAAACAAATCTCTTAAAAGAATTCTTGGAAAAATTGTTAAAGACAATCCTACTATTTGGTCAAGAAAACTTAATGACGCTCTGTGGGCTTTTCGCACTGCCTACAAAACACTTACTGGTACCACACCGTACAAACTTATATATAGAAAAAACTGCCACTTACCATTTGAAATTGAACACCGTGCACACTGGGCTCTGAAGAATTGCAACCCATATCTCATCGTTGCTGGTGAGAAAAGAATGTTTCAGTTACATGAGTTAGATGAACTTAGACATCAAGCATATGAAAACTCTCGTCTATACAAGGCAAGAACCAAAGTCTGGCACGACAGAAAAATAAAAATGAGAAAAGAATTCAAACAAGGAAACAAAGTTCTGTTATTTCACTCGAAGTATAAATTTAAACAACCGAAACTCAGATCTCGATGGTTAGGACCTTATGTAGTGAAACATCAATATCCATCCGGATATGTTGAACTCTATGGAAAAGATGGAAATACGTTCATAGTCAATGGCCATCGACTTAAAATATATCATAAAGAAGATAATGACCCAAAAGAAGCAGTAACTCCCTTCTTTCCCAAAGAATGACTCCCGAAGTACGAGTCTAGCTAACGACTCTCTTAAAAATTAAGTACTTCTCGGGAGGCAACCTATGCTTCACTTAAGTGTAGAGAAGTCCCTCCTCCATTCTTCTACTAATATCCTTTATTTATTTTCTAAAAAAACAACAAAATATTTTCTTTTTGTGTGCTTTTGTTTGTTTATTTTTATGCAGGTACTTTAGCTTAAAGATATGAAAAATTATGAAGTATGCTCAAGGATAGCTCTCTCGCAACTCTATCTATATGCCTTGGGAAGTACCGTTTTCCCTTTATTTTCCCTATTTTATCTCTGATAATATCTCTATTATCAGTTATCACATTGAGGGCAATGTTCAACTTAAGTGTGGAGGAGAGCCAAATAGGAAAATTTAATCTTATCCCTCCATATTTGCTCTGTCAAAATTTTTTACCAACTGATACTTTAAAAAATATCAAAATTAAAATATATGCTTTTAAAATATAAAAAATTCTCTTAGTAAGGCAAATCCAACCGGATTGACATTATAGCTAGCACAACCTAGTCCACTAAATTGTAAGAATTCTAAGCCTATAGAATATTCGGGTATGCACCTTTGGTACCCAAGTTAATTGATGCCTTTAGCTTGTTCGAGTTAAGGTTTGATTGTAGTCATATGTGTATATTCCGTCGTTACGGATGTGTACGTATGGTCTTTGTCGCCTTTTCTAGAACATTGGTATTGGTTGATAATTATATTTGAGAGAGCCGGTAATTTAGAAGCTCTAGAACTTGTGCTTAATCATCATTTACTAGATCGAAGCCTAAATCACATGTAATGAATTCCGCAAGTCCCTGTTCTTGCAAGCACTCCTTTTAGTGCTAAATTACTATAAGTTCTAAGTTAAAGTTGAAAGAAGAAGTTCTGTGTCATAGCCTTGGTTATATATTCTCAGAAAAATATGTATATATGTAGTTCAAAGGAATAAAGGCTTATGTTTCGGCACGTGAAGAATGTATCTGCTCCAGTATCAAGTTCCACTCTTCGATCAGTTTTATGTGTTAAGTACAAGCCTATGGTAGCTTAGATTATGTATGTGCATGTTGAGTGTTCTTTACAAAAATATAACCTTATTTGAGTGGCCTGAGTGAATTAAAATAAAAACACCACTTCCCTTGAAGAATAAAGATCTAACGATCAAGAACGAAGATAGTTATCAACCTAGTTATTGAAATAATAGAAGTCTATGTTAAATCTACTTTTGTTATGAACACCTTAGCCATGAGAGGCTAAATCTCTCATGACTACTCGGTGATGTTATGATAATGAATAAGCATTTGGTATGATCATGATCCTTTTAATCTCAAGCTTATGTTGAAATCCTATTATATCTTATCTTGTCCATCTTTGCTTATCAACTTAAATTATATAATCATATCGGTATAGGTCGAGAGACCCGTTATGATTTATGTGGTTTTAAAGATTTGTCTATGATCTTTATCGTTTGTGCCGAGAAATCCACTTTCGTAAATTGATAAACAAATAAGCTTTGATATACTAGTAACTGGATTATTTGAGTGACACATTTGGTCTAGTTAACTAAATATAAGTCTTGAGTTAATTAAGTTAGTTTGTGAGAACGTTTTCTGACGAGAAATTCTTTTTATAAATTAAGGTTCCACCTCCGAGGTCTAATCATTTCCAACACTTATAAATTATTTCCAACTATCCGAGTAGTCATCTTTATTATCATGGTTAAACAAAAAGTTATTTTTAAGTTAAAGTTTATTTTCTTTTTGATTATCTAAACACTACTCAAATCCCTGTGGACGACCTGGTCTTACCAAAAAATATTATACTACATACGTGGGTTATACTTTTACCCGTGTGTTGCCTTATAATAAAATTATTATTTTTAGTCATTATAAATTTAAAGCTTTTGAAACACTTCACCCGTTGAATTAACTCTTTTATTAACATAATAAAGTTTGACTGGCGGTGTTTTTGAATGCCTTTTAGAATGTATACTAATAGCAATTTACTTTTTCGGCTACGAGTGTTTTAGCTGCAACCTTGGCCGGTATTTGGTATCGCTCTAAGACTTGCAGACCTGAGCCTTATCTATGACTGTCTGACAGCACTTCAGCCCAACATCCTGTGCCGCTTACGTAACATAGACTATTATAAAGGCAAGTCAACTTAAAAATTTTGCTTTACTTGCACAATGTAACACCCCCAAATTGGGTCGCAGCGGAATATGGGTTAAGAGTGTTACTTCATAGATCAATAACACAAGATATATATAAGAATGACTATTTAAAAGTCGTTTAAAACCGATACATTGGATTTAACAAATTGTTTGTTACAAAAGCGCAAAGCTTCACTTGGTCGTTGTTCAAAATACAAAGATTCTAGCCCATAACAAATGTTTCCCCAAAATATAATGCAACCAAATCTTTAATGCATATGACTTCCAAAATAACGACCACCAATGTATCCCTTGTCTTGTACCTCATTGATCACCTGTGAAAACATGCTTTAAAACGTCAACAATAATGTTGGTGAATTCATAGGTTTGTAAAATGTATAATGTAGGACCGCAAGATTTCCCCATTATAATGCAACAGATGCAAACATCAATGAATGTAATTACATTTCCCTAAGCTCATGACACTAAAGCTCGACATGTATGAATTGCAATATAAATTGCCAACATTGCCCGTGATGATGTTCTAACCCGCAACATCCTAAATCCGACATGGTATACGTTCGTTGTCCGGCATACCGGCACAGTGAGCATGACTCACCCGAACGGGGATGTCAATCCCAAATAGATCTATTTATAACATTCGCGCTCACAACAAGTAATTGACAGTTCATGATAATGGGCTCAGAGGGTTATCGCTACTTAGGCAAACACGTAATCGTAATGTAAAATGTCCACTTGCGTCCAATTGTAAAACATGCATATGTTTCTCACCCCAAAACTTGTAAATCATTATAAATGTAAAACGTGGGGCTATGAACTCACCTCGAGTGGATGAGTTAACAATGTAAACCAAATGCGTGAAAATGCGTCACAAATACGCCCGAATGCAACCTAATTAATTATAGGCCGTATGAGTACTAAGTACTTTGAATAACTAATACCGTATATAATTCTATATAGCTACATCACCATCTATTCGTATTAGTGAAATCATATTTATAAAGTAAAAACGTTTATAAATATCTCTTTAGTAAAAATGGCGTAACTTTATCGTTTTAAGTCCGTTTCTTACGTTTCTTATATCCACGCTTTCTTATTAAGAAGAGTTATCAAAATATTACATTTCTGTATTTTTAGTCCACTGGTGAACAGGGCTTTTTACTGTTCATATACTTTTATAAAATTTATCGTCGTAACTCGTAAATGTCGTATATTATTCGTTTTAACTCCGATTTTAGTGATTCTTTTGAGCATGTCTTCATAATTAAAAGTTTTATCTAACTAATGTATTTTCCAAAATGTATCTGAGATGAATTGTGATTTTTACTGTTCATAGTTTATATAATTATTTTTATAAACTTTAATTATCGTAAACACAGAAAAATCCATAACTCCTTCGTTATTGATCAAAAAATTATGATTTTTAATGTTTTTGAATCCTAAAAAACAGAAGATATTTCTTGTTAGTACTGCCAGTATAGTTAGTACTGTTAGTTAATACTTAGTGCTGTTAGTCTTGTATATTTAGTACTGCTATTATGATATGCATGAGTTAAATTAGGAATAGATATGCATTATCATTATACGTGTTTTGTAAGCTCATTAGGGTTTTTTTGGTGTATAAAAGGAACCCTAAGGCATAGATCAAGACATATCAGTCTTTCATAGCTTTAAGGTTGTAAACCCTAACACTATTAAAGAGTGTTCATATTAATATATTAGAGCTTATTGTTTTGGTTATATTTTTGTGTGTTAAACATTCATTACTGTTATTCTTCCTAGTGGTATAAACTAGGTTCCACATAGTTTATATCATACACTCAAAGTTTCAGTCCTAGTGCCTTCGAATTTATCTAAGGATACTAAACCTTACATCAAGCTAAGGAGTTCAAAATCTATTCATTAGGATCAACAAGTGGCATCAGAGCTTGTTGTGAAGCTTTGAATAAGAAGAAACCAACAACACATACTAGATCTAATTCTCAGTGATAAGATGGAGGCATGAACTACTTCTACAACTCTGACTACAAAACTCTATATCCTCAACCCAGGGGAGTATGATCTCTAGTTAGTGAGGATAGAACAATACTTTCTCATGACTGATTACTCCCTCTGGGAAGTAATTAAAAATGGTAACAAAGTGCTGAAGAGAACTGTTGGAGAAACTGAGCAGGAATATGAACCTACTACTGCAGATGAAAAGCATGATAGGAGGAATGAGATGAAAGCTAGAGGAACTCTGTTGATGGCACTCCTAAATAAGGATCAACTGAAGTTCTATTCATATAAAGATGCAAAATTGCTCATGGAAGCCATAGAGAAGAGATATGGAGGAAATAAGGAATCCAAGAAAGTTCAGAGAACTCTACTCAAGCAACAATATGAGAACTTTGCAGGATTAAGTTCTGAAACAATTGATCAAACTGTTGATAGGTTGCAAAAAGTTATTAGCCAGTTGGAGATTCAAGGTGAGGTTATTGCACAAGAGGACATGAACTTAAAATTGTTAAGAAGTCTTCCATCTGAATGGAAGACTCATGCTTTGATATGGAGAAACAAAGTGGAAATAGAAACCCTCAGTTTGGATAACTTGTACAACAACTTAAAGATATATGAACCTGGACTTACAGGATCATCAAGTACAAGCCAAAATTCACAAAATGTGGCTTTTGTGTCCTCCAACAGCACTAATAGCAACATCAACAACAACATAAATGAAGCAGATAACATTGCTTATGGAGTTAGTGGTGCTCATACTTAAAGTAATCCTACATCTGGAGATAACCTTAGTGATGTTGTAATCTGTGCTTTCCTAGCTAGTCAGCCCAATTCTCCTCAACTTGCATGAGAGGATCTAGAACAAATTAATCCTGATAACCTAGAAGAAATGAATTTATAATGGAAAATGGCCATGTTGACAATTAGAGCTAGGAGATTCATCAAGAGGACAGGCATGAAGTTGGATGTAAATGGTCAAAGAGTTGGATTTGATAGGTCAAAAGTGGAGTGCTACAATTGTCATAAAAATAGTCACTTTGCA